>CM076575.1:598802085-598928413 GCA_034641835.2 Pinus albicaulis
CTTGAGAGAAACATTGCAGATGTGCTTAAAAAACCATGTGAAAAATAGTTTCCCAGGTCAAAGAAAGGAGTCGTGTGCCAAGTGGTGACCCACCCACAGTCTAACAGCACCTGGTCCACAACGCTCCTCAACACCTATCCCCATGCAACCCACCAAGTGTTCCACCCCAGGTTCACCTCATGTTCCACCAATGGAGTTGCGATGAAGGGTCTTTAGGCTATAGGCTCAACTTGTAACCTGTCGTAAGGTTAACGTCCTCCATTAACAAGTCACAAAACTAGGGTTTTTTGCAGAGCCGAGTCGTCGAGAACCCAATTTTTTTTCAATTTCCATAAACTATTTATGTTAGTTAACTTGATGATTAGGGTTATAGAATTAATATATTAATGTCATATGTATCATGCTAAATTGGATTGGCCTATGAAGATGGTTAGGTTTATGATATTTAGGTATGAGTTGACTTATTGGTGACATTGTGTTGTACTAATCTAGACTGATTGTGCATATGTGATTGTTATGCATTAGTGCCAAATGTTTATGAGTTTATGATGTGAACATGTTAGCTAGTTATTATTATTGATATCATGACCTTATTTAGGTTTGAGTTGATGCGTTGTGAAGTTATATCGTGCTAATATAGATTGACTATGTAGACATGATAGCCTTCTCTAAGATACATTAAGGTATGAGTTTTCTTATGCCATATACTTGGTTATTGACTATTTGATTATGTCTTCTACTTGGTTTTTGAGTGTTTGATGTCTATTATGTAGATGAATGCTTAAAGGTTTGATTGGTTGCATGATATGAGTATGTATTTATAAGATTGTGTGAAGAAATGATTTGGTTTTAAGATGGTTGTACTAACGCAATATGTGCTAAGGAAACTGATATGTACTCGAGTATAAGTAGGTGATAGTTGTGGAATTCTGTATTATGACTTATGACTGTGAGTTGATTGTTGATTATGACATGTTTTTTAGATTTGGTAAAGGTTGATTTTAAATTTATAGATACATTGTCTTGATCTCTGGAATATATGATTGACATGTGTAAGCAATTGCAGGGCAACATGCTTGATATTAGTGTGACAAGGTAATAGTTGATGTGTTTACATAACTAACAATTAGGTGATGTGACAATACATAATAAGACTCAATTGCAACAAGGTAAATGGTATAAGAAACGAATTGGGTAAGAATTCCTTAGGCTATGTTTTGAAACCCTAATTCCAAACAAATGAGCGCTTTGCATGGAAACAATAAGTCTTATTAACCTTGATCTTGTCTGGCATTATGTGGATACGTGATATATTTATGAACATGTATTTGGCTGGTATAATAATTGGTTTCTAGTTATGGCTGGATTTGTCAAGGGATTGGAGTCCCCTAAGAGATGATATATGTATATGTTCAAATGTGAGGCAAGGTGCTTGGCATAACAAGGTAAGGTAACTGGTATATTGTATGTTTATATTGTACCCTGGCAATTATGTGTTTATGGTGGTATGATGTAGGGGATTGCATGGCAGGAGACTGTCATTAAATCTTTGAAAAGGCTCAGGTTGAGCTTTCCCTTGGAATATTTGGGAACCCATGGGGATTGAGTGATGGTGTTTGTTGCTAGTCTTGTGATTTTGGTCTCTTATGATTTGTTGCGCTTGATTTGCGGTCTTGATTGCTTCTAGTGCATGGGCATGCCACTTTGTTGCTGTGTTGTATTGCTTTTGGTTTTTCATGGCCTTCTTCTTTTTTGTTCTTGTACTTGCCTTTTATGTTCAGTGTCTTGGGAATTGGTTTGAGAAGGAGGAAAGTTAATGGAACTCGGGGAGAGTTGTGTGGTACCTAACGTGTAATGTAAGACACATGTGAACCTCAGTGCATGGGTAAACACAACTGAAGGTAAGAATATGAAAGTCGGTTGGACCAATTGGGTCCATTAAGGTAAATGGATGGTGGCAGTACATACATGATAAAGGTAACTAGAAAGGTAAATTAAATGGATTTGAGGCGTAATATGCCTTGGCTATGTTGGGAACTATTGATCTCAATGTTGTGCATGGTGTGCACAGATAAAGGAAGTTGTCTTAACCTAGAACTTATGATATATGATAATTATGTTGTGATCATGATTATGCTAATGTTTATATATGTATACATGTATGTATGTATGTATGTTGTTTCTTATAGGGTCGTCATGGATCATGATTGTTTGATGCTAACGTTTATGTGTATATATGTGTGTATGTATGTCGTTGTCTGACAAGATCATGATTGTTTTATGCTAATGATTATATATATGTATGTATGTATGTATCTATGTCACTGTATGGCATGGTTTTCAAGGATCATTCTTATGGAGGAGTGATTTCTTATGCCAGTGAATGGCATGAAGAGGTTCTTGGTCTTATGAGGAATCAAGTGGGAAGAGTAACTCTAATAGATCTATGAGGTAAGTATCATGTGGACATGAATTGATATTATATGTTGGTATTATGGCTATGTTTATGTTATGGAGATGTAATAATGAGGGGCACATCAACAAAGTGAAAGTAGTGTGATCTGCAACATGCTAGGATAATCATGGATAGTGGAAATATATCAGAAGCAAGATTTCTTGTGGGGTCAGTGTGTGGTATATGGATGCGCAATACTACTGTTGTGTATATGTTGCACATGTTGTAGATTTAGTGATTGGATCTATGGTTATGTGTAAATGTTGTGTATGTAGTATTGTATACATATGATTTTGTGTGCCTGTTGTATTTATGTTGTTCTGTGTATATTGCATATGCAGATCTAGGTATATATGGTGATATGTACATGTTGGATATGTGGTGTTGTGTGCATATGGAATTATGCGCATGTTGGATATGCAGTGCTGTGTACATATCGTACTGTGTGCATGTTGGATATTAGGTGTTGTGTGTATGTGGCGCTGTGTACATGTGGTGTCGTGTACATGTCGTGCATGTGGTGCTATGTACATGTGGTATTGTGTACACATTCTATAGGTGGTGAAATATACATTTGGAATTGTGTATAGTTATGCAGGTGGCGCCGTGTACATGAGATGTTGTGCACACATTGTGCAGGTAGTGCAATGTACAAGTGGTACTATGTACATGTTGTGCATATGGTACTGGTATACATGTGGTATTGTGTGCATGTTGTACATGTGGAATACATATTGAGTGGACCTAATGGTTAAGAGCACGTGTTTCCTCCTAAGAGGTCACAGGTTCAAAACCAGAGGGGGGTAGAGTATGTATGCCTTTGTAGACTTAACAGTCAAATTGTTGTGCAGAGGTGGGTCCCTTGTCCCACAAACAAGGGGATCTCATACACCAATTTGGTGTCTGGCTTGGATGTGACCTTAAAATTGGATTATTATTATTATTATTATGTTTTGTTGCAGGCATTCGGTACTATGTATGTGGATGGTGTAGTATTCGTATTATGACATGTGTATTCATTGTGTGGTACTCTATATATGTATATGTGTTGTGTTGTGTTGTATGCCGATGTAGGCGTATGTTGTGTTGTATTGTACATCGGGTGTAGGTGTATGTGTCGTATGTCGGTGTGGGTGCATGGATTGTATGGTGTTGTATGTCATATGCGGGTGTACATGTTGTGATGTACACTCTGTGTATGCATATGTGATTGAAGAGAAGCAAGGACAATGGGTGCTTGCCGAGTGTGGAAACCGATCCGATGTGTATACAGAAGAAAAAAGGAAAAATTAAGGACCAATGAAGGATAAGTATCGATAAATTATTTAAGTTTTATTATGCGTGTGATCTACGTTCTGAATATTGATGGTTACATGTGATTTATGATTATGGTTTTATGATGATTTCATGCGATTCATGATTTTGACCTATGATGGTTGTGTTTTAAGCTAACCAGATGTGATATGTTTATACATGATGATTGGTAAAACAATTAGTTTGACTTGTTGTGATAGGAAGTAAATATGATTGTGAGTGTACCTTATTGATGAGCTACCAATAAGGTATGATGTGAATTTATTTCAATTTATTTTGAATCTAATGGAAAATATGTGCTTGGTACAGGAAAGCATGTAATACCCAGTTGGGTGGTTGAAACCGATTGCAAGTACTAGTAACATCAACAAAAGGAATTGGAACATGCAACAATATGCTGGTAAAGCACTTCAGGAGTAGGGCCATTGTGGGACACTAGTAACCAATAGTGTCCATTGATTTCCATGAGCATGCTATGACTGGTATGATGGTTTTGAGGCAGGTATATCCCTTGGTTGTTTTATCTTCTGATGCGAGGAAACCTTGCCAAGAGATGGATCACCCAGGATAGGGGCTGCTGGGGAACTTGGAACATGAGTGACTTCACGGAAGGGGTTACTGGATTGCTTGAGGGACTGTGTAGTAGAGAAGGGAAGGTAGGGGATGGATTTGTTTTAGTAATTAACATTTCCAGATGGAATCATATGCACATTGGGAGTGTGCCTTGGAACAATGAGACATTAACTGTTCACTGTGGGTATAGTGACACTAGACAATGATGAAGATTTGACTTGGCAATTGATTTTGGACTTCCAGGGAAGGAGGTGAATCCTGGTATTACTTTGAGGGTGGAGGTGTGAGCCTCTGGATTCCCTTGTTGCAGATGCATACATCATATGCTTTTATTTTCCAGTTGGAAAAATGTGCATACGTGTATACTATTGTAAATATCGTAATGAGTTGTGTTATAAAGCTCCAGTACGCGATATATTTTCATGATGGTTTTCAATTTTGAGTAGGTTATTCATTGTAAATACTAGAATGAGCTATTTTATAAAGCTCCATAGGCAGTATGTTTTATTTTTAGCGGTTTGTTGGTTTGTAGGTGTCATTGAACACCGAGGACAGTGTTCCCCTAAGGGGGAGGGTTCTGTAACAACCCTAGTGAAAATTTCATGTAATAAAGTTAAAAATAATAACCATAGTTGATGTTACACGTATTCCAAGCTGAATGTTATGGAAAACAACCTAGCATGTTTTCATTCGGTTTATTATGGCTAAAGGAAATTGGCAAAGGGAAAGGCTTTGAAAAGGAAAAATAACATTTTTGGAACATTTATTTATGAAAATAGTGGAAAATAGGAGAAAAGAGAGGTGAAAGGTCATAGGTTGCATGTGAGGAGGAAAATGAAGGAAAATAATGGAAAATGAAGAAAATAGAGGCCTCATTAATAAAAAGGCTTATGAGGATTAGTTGTCAAGATTTTGCTGGTTCAACCTTTTGTCAATGCATTTTTGGAGCTCTCTCATTATTCTCTCTCTCTCTCTCTCTCTCACTCACTCTTGGACACTTAGAGTTTCTTGGAGAATTTTGGCATTGGAGCAAGAAAGGCAAGAAAGAAGGAAGAAGGAAGAAGGAGGAGCAAGACTCAAGTAGATACAAGAAGATTCTTTGCATGTATTAATTTTCATGTATGATTTCCTTGCTAGGTTTGGCCTGCATGTGGTTCTTTGCTATCTTGGCATGGGATTTTTCTAGGTGTGATAGTGTATTTAGCCTAGCCATGCCATTTCCTGATAGCCATGGTGTTGCGGAGTTCTCATGTTTTGATTTAGATGGATTTCCGGATGGATTTGAAGCTGAGTGAGGTGGATCTTTGAATGATTATGGATCTGGTTCATGTGTTGCCTCGGTTTAGGGCCTAGTAATCCATGTTTGGATTGCAGTAAAGTTTGAGAGGTGTTTTTCTCTCCATTAAGGCCTAATAATCCTGGGTTTGGGATATACGGTAAATCCTGGAGAGTATGTCTCGGGTTAGGGCCTAATGATCCTTGATTCAGAATATGCGTTGTGGTAAATCCTAAGAGAGTAGGGGACAACAAAATTACTAACAGTTTAGGCAGAGATAATCCAATGATATCCATGCTTGTGTAGGCCTAGTGATTGGGTGTGGATCGCGATAAAGCTTGATTTCTATTTGATGAGGGTGAGGTGGTTTAGCCTCGGGATGCTTTGGTTGGTTCTTTTGGTTTCAATCCCACATTCATGCTTGGAATATGGCACAGGGGGTGATTGGTTGAAGAGAGATTTGGCTTAGCTAATCTATGGTCGGGTGGAACGTGGAAGTCCCATCTCCGGTTGGTTTTTACATTTAGTAATGAAGAGACCATTCCTTGGGTATTTGGTATGAAAATGTACTGGTTTCTATTGTTGTTGTGTCCATTATATTTATGTGGTTATTGTGCTGGTTATAAGCATGTATTTGATTAGTGATGGGATATGGCTCTATTCATGTTTTTACTTGTAAATTAATGCACAATGTATCCACGATCAAATAGATGGTATTGTAGCTAATGATGTAAGGGAACAATGCTTCTTAGCAATTCTTAGATAAGTACAATACCTCTATGCTTAAATATGATGTTTACACCTATAGATTCAATTTTTGTGACATGTTTGACAAAATTTTTGTCATGGCTAGGAGGGGTCCAGATGAGTTCTCATTGATTTGATTGCTTCTATATCATTGTCCTATTGTTATTTATCACCCCTTATGTTTTCATGAAGTTCTGGGCAGTGACATGGGCTTTGGGCCTGAAAAGGTGGCTTAAATCCTAGAGCCGTAGGCACATAACCGGGCATTTGGGGCCCTAGACGTTGGCATGTAGTGTTATGTCTGTGGCTATAGCCTCATATCCCCAGGAATGCAGTGTTATTCCTGGGAATATGGATCAAAGGGGGTCAAAATATCAATGTGACCTAGGGGTAAGAGGGATGAATGGTTGGGTTACCTACTGGGGTTGTTGTGGCTGTTGTACAAGGTATGTAGGTTGTGTTTTCCATTAGTTCCACTTCCTTAAGGTCATATAGGAGGTTGAATCTCATTATAGTAGGCTCTGGTCACATGTTTACCCCGATTGGCCGATTACTTGGGTAGATGTGGGAAGGGGGTGTTACAACATGGAAGAAGAATGTAGCAAAGGTGAGAAGGATTCTGTTAGAAGGAGTTAGTATCACATTGTCTCCAACCTCCATGGAAATGAAACTCCATATGCTATGTGGAAGGCCTTAAAATATTTGTTTCAGAACAACAACAACCACAGGAAGCTGGCGCTAAAGGAAAAGCTCATAAAAATCAAGATGATGAAGGACGACACAATACCAAAATACTTGAAGAAGTTCACTCAATGTTGAGATGAGCTTGGAAGTATTGGTGTTACAGTTGTCAAGGATTATCTAGTGAGCCTAGCACTTCTATCCCTTCCCAAGACATGGCACAACTACCAAGATTCTGTGAATGGGAGGGAGAAGCTAGTAGAGTGGGAGCGATTGTGGCCTGACTTGGTACAAGAATAGATTCGGTGGAATACTAGAGATAGATCCTCATCAAATACTGATGATGAGGAGAATTGTGTGTTGGCTTGAAAGGCAAAGAAATGGAAAGGGAAGGCATCCAATTCCAAATTACATTCTATTCAGGCAAGCAAGAAGAAGGACTTATCAAAGATTAAACGTTTTCACTGTCATGAGCTAGGACACTATGCCACAAAGTGTCCGCATAAAAAGGCTGACAAGAAGCCCTTAGGAGGAGTGATAAGTGAAGCTCTTGCTTCACAATTTGAGTTGGATTTCACTCTCATCGCATGCATGGTGTCATCGGTGATGGGTTCTATGTGGTGCTTGGATAGTGGAGCTTCATTCCATATGAATGACAAGAAAAATTCTTTAGAAAATTGGAGGAGAAAGATATCTAGATGCACATCGAGATGGGAGATGCTAAGAGGTATATCGCAATAGACATAGGTACTATTACCTTTCAGAGGGATTCTGGTACTCCTCTCACATTAAAATATGTCATGTATGTTCCTGGTTTAAAGAATAATTTAGTTCCAGTTTCTATGTTAGAATACTATGGATATGATGTGATATTTAGCAAAGGAAAGGTGTTCCTTCATCAAAAAGCCACAAGACAGGTGAAGAAGATTGTAGTTTAGGTAAAGAAACTTTACAAATTAGATGTAGAAGACTGTGCTTCCTTGAGCATGAAAGAAAATAAGGTGCATAGTCGAGACATCGGTGAGTTATGACATATAAGATTAGGCCATCTACACCATGGAAGTTTGAATATCATACAACATATATCTACATGACTTCCCAAGGGTGCAATTGAGTAGCAAGATACATGAAAAGGGTGGACATTGGGTAAGTACACCAAAGCCACCTTTCATGATAAGAACAATCGAGCGAAGGCGATCCTTGAAAGAGTTCACTCAGATGTGTGTGGATCATTCTCAACAACCTCCATGACAAAACACATGTATTATGTGATTTTTGTAGATGAATTTTCATGCAAGTGTTGGATATTCTTCATGTAGAAGAAAAATCAGACGTTTTCAAAATTTTGTGAGTTCAAAGAACTTGTCGAGAAAGATAAAGGGAAGAAGGTGAAAGCTCTCAGGAGTGACAAAAATGGATAATATGTCTCGAGTGAATTCAAGCACTTCTGTGCTTTAGAAGGAATTTGAAGATAATTGATAGCACCTCATAACCCACATCAGAATGAGGCTGTAAAAAGGAAGAACAAAACTATTGTGTGGGAAACATGAGTGATGCTGAATGATCAAGGCCTACTATTGCACTTGTGGGCTGAAGCATGCAACATAACAATATTTATGCATAATAGAAGTCCTCATCGAATTCTCTGGATGAGTACACCATAGGAATATTTTTCAGGTAAGAAACCAGATGTGGCGCACTTCAAAATTTTTGGTTGATTAGTTTATTGTCATGTAACCAAATATGCGAGGAAAAAGCTAGAGCTAAGAACTAAGTTGGGAATATTTGTTTGGTACACCGATACACCTCATAAATATCGAGTGTACTTTCCATCTCATAGGATGACAATGGTCAGAAGAGATCTGAAATTTGATGAAGAGAAGGCCATGCGAATTTCCCTTGAGATGGAGCTTTAGCTACATGTAGTTGAGGATATCTTAGATCCAAAAGAAGAACTTCAAGATGTGGAGTAGCCACAAGCAGAGGAAAAAAGAGGGGAAGCATCCGCTCATGTAGAGACATCCAGAGATGGAAGGAAATGCACCAGAGAGGATAACAAGTTGGTGCTTAATGCTAGAGATAATTTGGGAGCACCCACATCACAACGCAGGTAGAGAAGGTCCCCATAGAGGTTGAATGGCTACATGCCTCTTATGAGCAAGAGTGTAGATATTGAGCCATCCTCATTCGAGGAAGTAGTACAACAACCAGTTTGGGTTGATTCCATGGTAGAGGAGTATGACTCCATCATCAAAAACAATGCATGGGAAGTTGTCCAAAGACCAGAGGGAAAGTCAGTTGTAGGATCCAGGTGAATCTACAAGGTGAAGCAAGTAGCAGATGGGAGTGTTGAGAAACACAATGCCAGATTTGTGGCTAGAGGGTTCTCTTGGGTGGAAGGAATTGATTACAAGGAGACATTTGCTCCAGCTGCAAGGTACTCATCAATTAGATCTATCCTTGCACTTTCAGCACAGATGGGATGGAAGATACATCAGATGGATGGAAAGACATCTTTCCTCAATGGAGTGATTGAGGAAGAGGTGTACATAGAGCAACGAGAAGGATTTGAGACATTCGACAGACAGTTTCATGTGTGCAAACTCAAGAGAGTGTCGTATGGACTAAAACAAACACCTTGTGCTTGGTACACTAGGATCAACAACTAATTCATCGGGTTGGGTTTCACCAAAGGTGAAGCAGATGTGAACCTTTACCATATTGTGGTAGAAGGTAAATTATTGATCATTGTACTTTATCTCGATGATTTGATTCTCACAAGTGATGAGAAATTGATCAAATATTGAAAATACGATCTTGTAAGAGAATTTGAGATGAAGGATATGGGGATTTTGCATTATTTTCTTGGATTGGAAATTTGGTAAAGAGATGGGGAACTATTTGTTATCAGGGAAAGTATGCCAACAAGATTCTGAACAAGTTTCACATGGAGAGAAAAAAACCCATGGAGACTCCTTTAGTAGGGAATTGGAGGAAGGAATATGCTACTTCAGGTGAAGTGGTAGAAGCTACCATCCATAGGAAGCATGTGGGTTCACTCATGTACTTGGTGAACTCAAGACCAAACATATGTTATGCGGTTAACCAACTTAGTGAAGTTATGGTTTAGCCTAACAAGCTCTATTGGAAGGAAGGAAAAAATGTGATGAGATACCCTAGAGGCACCACTCAGTTGGGGCTATGTTACATGGAGAGAGAGGGAGGGAAGATTCAAGGCTTCAAAAATGTAGATTCTGCAGGGAGTCCATTCGACAGGAAGAGCACATCAAGGGGCATCTTCAATATTGGGTCAAAAATAATTTCCTGGTACAACAGGAAGTAGAGATCAGTTACACTTAGTTCAATAGAGGCAGAGCACATGGTTTCTAGTCAAGCATCTTGTAAGGCTATCTAGATGAGGAAGATACTTGTTGGGTTTTTTGGTCAACAGATGGATTCAACGGTGATTTATTGTGATAACCAGAGTTGCATCAAACTCTTGGTTAATCTAGATTTTCATGACAGGTCCAAGCATATTGATATCCAATATCACCATATTAGAGATTGTGTACATATGAGGATTATGTCATTAGAGTACATTCCTACATAGGAGTAGGATGCATACATCTTGAAGAAGGCATTGTCAAGAGGAAAAGTCGAGTTCCAAAAAGGCAGGATCGGGGGAGCACATAATCCCTTTCATGTTGAGATGGAGTGTTGAAAATGGAAACAAGAAGAGACTTCCAATTTGATTTCCCCTTAATTAAATTAGAAGGAAATTGTAATTCCACATCACATGACAACTTGTATGAGTTAATTAAGTCAGGAAGACTTACTTAGCTGAGTCAATTCGAGTTGAGGATCAAACTAGAGGCATGTAGAGTTATACCTAAGTTTTAGGGGGTCTAGTTGCAGTTTATATTGAGTTGTAATTATTTAACTTAATTATTCGAGTTAAAACCAGTTCAACTAGTTCTAACTGATGGAGGAACTAGTGAGAGGTCCATTGAATTAAATATGATTTAATTCACATGCAGTGATCAATCAGATAACTGATAATTCGCTAAAAATAGCTGATGCATGTTAGTTTTAAGGAAGACCCAGTTGAGATTGGAGTTAAAGGGAAGTATACTACCAGTTGTATAATTAGAAAATTGTACATGTGGTGCATGGAGTAAACAAAAGGCCTTAGATGTCTTGCGCAATCATTATTGGGTAATTTCCTAATTGATAGGGGCTCAATTTACCTAGGGATTGCTCAAGCAAGGCATGGCATCGAGAGGCAAGAAATTTATTAAGTATTGAACTAAAGCTAGACTAGTATAGTGTGAGACAGACAGAGATAGTGCAAAGAGCCCACAAGCCTGAGAGAAGTATTGTACTGTTTTATATTATTTGAATTATGCAATATAGAAATAACAAGGTTTTTAGGTGAGGCTTTCCCCAGATAAATATTTGTGTTGTGAGATTGAAATTTTTTCTCTTTCTTGTTCATGTGATTATGCGATCATAATTGGTTTCCATAATTTGTAGAATAGATTCAAGAACTTTGTTTTATCATATTACAAGATCAGTTGAATCTATGTGGATTTTCTACACTATGGGGGGGAATGCTCGTGGTACGTGAGGAATATGTCACATCACTTTCATAGTACTTCTGGAGGGTGCCCTTGCAAATCCTGGGTACTTGAACTGGAAAAGGCTGTTGTATGGAGGTCAATGTAACTTCTTTTGATACCTTCACTGGTAGACTTGGGCCCTCATCATCTAAACTTACCTTTGGGAGGTCCTTTTCTTCACTTTCTTATATTTTGGTGTCTGTTCCTAATCACCCAGAGTGTAAATAATTTGAATTTGTTTTCTTGTTTGTATCTTTAGGAATTTATAGTGAAGTGCTCTTTTCTATTTGTATTTAATTAGCTTTAGGTGGGTTTTTTCCTGTCACTTTTGTACCTTTGATTCTGAGTGGCTGACCAACCAATCCAATGGTATTGAAAGGATTTTGATCTTTATATTGAAATTTTGGAGTTTCCACCTTAAGGGCAAATAATTGATCGTACATCTCTCTACCTTGAAAAGTCACATGAACAATCCCAGAAGGGAAGGATCTATGCATAACTTGGGTATGGATAATGTTCTTGTGGATACCAACCAAGGGACCCCTTCAAAAGGGGATCCTTGTGCTCTTCCTTTCTTTGGAAATGTTGGTGCTCCCTTGATGGCCAGTTTGAATATTCATGGATTGAATGCTGGACTACTAGTTTGGTTATTTTCCACTCTAAATATTCCAGATGTTCTTTAATCTTCTCAAATGAATATTTAGTCGAAGGGAATAAAATGGGCTAGAGAAATTTGGGATTCCTCTTTCTTCTATGTCTTATAATAAGAAATCTAAAAAGAAGAGAAAGATGAGGAATAAAAAGAAGAAGGATTATCTCTCTGAATCATCACCAACCTCTGCAAGTCATGTTGGAGATGAGCCTTCAACCGTTGTAAGTCATGTTGGGGGCATAAGTCTAGTCACTGATAGTCATACTAGAAATGAGTCACCTACCTCTGTGAGTCATGTCGCTGATGACTCGCATGCTTCTGTGAGTTAGTCTGGGTGCAAAAATACCATATCTCTTGGGAAAGGGTCACTAACCTCTGCAAGTCATGTTGGAGACCCACCACCAGCCACTGCTGATCATGTTAGGGGCATTGATGTTGACCAGATTCCTGGGTGTAGAATATTTAAACCTAAGTTCCCTTGTAGGTTATGTAAGGGATATCATATTACCCATTTGTGCCCTAAGATTTCAGTGGTACAAAGGTTATTGTTTTAATCTGAAGGTTCTTCTATTCTTGAGCTTGTTATGGTTTCTCAACAATCTACTAAGCCATTGGTTGATGAAGTGGTCAAGTGAGTGCAATATTTGGCCAATCACACTCCTCTTTTGGGGGATGAAGTGCCTACCAAGAGAGTATTCTTGATTTATAATTCATAATCTTCTAGTTTAAGGGGCATGCTAGTTGTAACACCCTCCTCCCACATTTACCCAAGCTAACTGGTCCACTAGGGTAAACATGTGACAAAGAATTACTATGATACGATTTGAATCCCCAGATACAATTAAGGAAGCGAAATTTACAAGACAAAACCAATCTGGCCTTCCTCATATGCTATAGAACCTTAAGGAGCCAACCAACCCTTCTAGGTGCTAAACCACTGAGACAAATTTTTGTTTGACTAAACTAGAGCCCCGTTCACACTAATGATAACCCCTCCATGTAGTTGAAACCCTCTAGTTGCATGCACAAGCCTACATCCATGCGACTGCATATTTTTCCAGGAAGTTATGTGTCAATGACCCCAGATTCTGAGCCAATTTTTCAGTGGCAGGACCCATGCCTCTGCCTAGAACTTGATGAAACTCTTAGAAAGGATAAATAACAATATGATAATGCTTCTAATGCAAAACTGGAACAAGGCCATGATCTGAAAAGGTCTAGACATGACAAACATTTTGTCAAACACATCATGAACATGTAATCTACAGGACATATAAACACATATGATCATAGGGACTTCATACTTATTTGAGATTTTTCAGGGAGGTTTGATGCCCTCTCAGAATAATTGCAAGATAATTTATTAGGTCATACATTCATAAACATTTCATATACTAATCAAAACACGATGAAAACCATAACTCAAGTATGTCATAAACCATACTTATACCTAACATATAACCAACATATAACAATGATAGAACAACCATAAATATCACATAATAACAAGAACATTTACACATGATACACAAGAGGAAAAAATCTCTTATTAACATATGCAAAATGAAACTAGGTCAGGGACTTCCACGTACCACTCGACCATAAATTGGGCTGAACCAAATATTTCTTTCAACCAATCACCCCTGTGCCATATTTCAAGCATGAATGTGGGGCTCACAAAAAAACCAACTAGTGCTTCCTTAGGATTTACCACAATCCACCAAGGGATTCCTAGGCCCAAACAAGAAACATACACTACCAGGATTTATTGTAATCCCACACATACCATGTTATGCAACCAGCTCACAAAATATAAGAAAAGATAGATCAATGACTTAAAAAAATAGCCTCTTCAAGGGGGAAACCTCCTTTACATTACATAAATGAACAATTCTTGGATGATACAAATGAAAGTACCTCCTTTCTATATATAACAGTATAAGGGGCACAATATAATCAGAGCCTACATAAAAATAATAATGTAAATACACAACAATAAAAATAGTGGGCTTCTATGTAGCACAATAATAACAATATGGGGACTACATGGGCACAAAAATAACAATAAGGGGGCTACACTAACAATACCAATAAGGGGCTACACTAGTATTATAGGGACCTAACATACCCCTGTACTTAAAAAATGTGTTGTCATCAACGCGTGAGTAGTTTTGGATGCTTATGTATAAAACTCTCATCCTCCCATGTGGAATATTCAGTGGTTAAGTTCTTCCATTTGATGAGCTACTCTGAAATTGATCAATTTCGAAGCTATCAGGTTCTTGTTTTTGTGACTGCTTCATGTTCCAATATTATTTTTCCTTCCTCATCAAGTTTTGGCAATATTTTTTGAACTAGGAGCTTTTCACCTATAACCTTCTTTAAGCATGAAACATGGAAAACTTGGTGCACTTAGGAAGATGCAAGAAGCTCCAATTTGTATGCCATAATACCAATATTTTGCAACACCTTGTAAGGACCATAATACTTTTGAGATAATTTATTATCCTTCTTCAATTTCTTGAGGGACATTTTTTTGTATGGTTGTAGCCGTAAAAATACCTAGTCGCCTACATAAAAAATTCTTTCCCTGCTATGTTTATCTACTTATTTTTTCATTTGATTCTGCGCCAAAGTGAGGTTATCCTTTAAGAGTTGGAGAAATTGTTTTTGATGCTCGATGTAATCTTCTAGTGCTTGAACCTTATAATTTTCTCTTAAAGATGATGTGATGGACGGTGGATGATATCCATAAAGTGCCATAAATGAGGTCATTTTTGTTGTAGTATCGAAGGAAGTGTTATACCAACATTCAACCAGACTTAACCACTTGACCCATTGTGTTTGTTTATCAGATACCAGGCAACAAATATATCCTTCCAAAATTTTTTTCACTATCTTAGTTTTCCCATCATATTGAGGATGATAAGATGAAATATGAGCTAATTGAGTACTCATACATGAAAATAATTCTGTAAAAAAATTTCCAGTGAAAATGGGATCTTTGTCGCTTACAATAATCTTTGCGTTTCCATGTATATTTTGAATTATTTCCATAAATGCAATAGCAACTGTACTGCATTTAAATGGATGAGATAATGCACAAAAGTGTGCATACTTGGTAAGTATATCAACTACTGCCATTATGACACTCTTTATTTCGGACTTGGGTGGACCTGTGATAAAATATGTTGAAACCTCCTCCCAACATTGACTTGGAATGGCTAAATGTTGTAACAAACATGAGGTCTTAATTGTATCCACTTTATTTTGTTGGAAAAACAAACATTACACCACAAACTTTTGAATATAATATTTAAGGCCATCCCAAAAAAATTCCTTCTTAACCCTGTGGTAAGTTTTTAAAATTCCTGAGTGACCTCCTAAGGGAGCGGTGTCCAATTCCAAAAGAAATTATTGTTTGAGTTGGGAATTATTATAAATACATAAGCGATCTTTGTACCATAATGATTTTTTTTTTCTAGCTAAATGTATCATATGTATTGGGATCTTGTTGCAAATTTTGAATGAGTGTCCACACTTCTTCGTCATTATTCCATTCATCCCTTGTTTTGGTTATAAAATTTGGTTGCATAATAGCAATGGCACAAAGTAATGCTTCCACATCCTCATCCTTTCTTGAGAGTGCATCTACAACAACATTTTACTTCCCTTTTTTGTAGATGATTTCAAAGTCATAACCCAACATCTTTGTGACCCATTTCTGTTGCTCTTATGAAGATAATGTTTGTTCCAAAAAGTATTTAAGACTACCATGATATGTTTTTACCTTGAAGTGTCTTCCCATTAGGTAAGGTCATCATTTATTTAGTGCATGTAGTATTTCAAACATTTCCTTCTCATAAATAGGTTTGTGTAAATACTTTCCTTTGATTCTACGACTTTCAAAATCAATGGGTCTTCCTTCTTGCATTAAAACAACACCAATTCAATTTCCAGGGGCATCACATTCCAAAATAAAGGTTTTTTTGAAGTTTATTGTAGCTAATACTGTTATGAAACCAACTCACAAAATAGAATAAAAAATAGATCAACGACTTAGAAATCAACCTCTTCGAGGGGGAAACCTCCTTTACAATACATAAAAGAACAATTCTCGGATGATATAAATGAAAAAACCTCCTTTATATATATATGAGTCCAAGGGGTCACAATATAATCCTAGCCGACATAAAAATAACAATGTAAGGGCACAATAATAACAAGAGTGGGCTTCTATGAGGCACACTAATAAACATATGGGGGCTACATGGGTACAACAATAACTATAAGGTTGCTACACTAACAATAAAAATAAGGGGATAGACTAGTATTATAGGGACCTAACATTCCCCTCTCCTTCAAAAATGTGTTGTCCTCAATGCTTGAGTAGTTCTGGATGCTTCTGTATAAAATTCTCATCCTTCCATGTCTTCAGCGGGTAAGTTCTTCCACTTGATGAGATACTCTGAAATTGATCAATTTCATAGCTATCAAGTTCTTGTTTCCATGACTGTTTCAAGTTCCAACATGTTTTTTCCTTCCTCTTCAAGTTCTGGAAATATTGTTTGAACTGGGATCTTGTCACCTATAACCTTCTTTAAGCATGAAACATGAAAAATTAGGTGCACTTGGGAAGATGCAGGAATATCCACTTTGTATGCCATAGTACCAATATTTTGCAACACCTTGTAAGGACCATAATACTTTTGAGATAATTTATTATCCTTCTTTGCTTTCTTGAGGGACATTTTTTTGTATGTTTATATCCGTAAAAATACCTAGTCGCCTACATCAAAAATTCTTTCGCTGCTATGTTTATCTACTTGTTGTTTCATTCAATTCTGCGCCAAAGTGAGGTTATCCTTTAAGGGTTGGAGAAATTGTTGTTGATGCTCGATGTGATCTTCCACTGCTTGAACCTTAGAATTTTCTCTTAAAGATGATGTGATGGATGATGGATGATATCCATAAAGTTCCATAAATGGGGTCATTTTTGCTGCATTATGGAAGGAAGTTTTATACCACCATTTAGCTAGAGGTAACCACTTGACACATTGTGTATGTTTATGAAATACAAAGCAATGAAGATATCCTTCCAAACATTTGTTCACTATCTCAGTTTGCCAATACTTGGTAAGTCTATCAACTACCACCATGATGATAGTATTTCCTTCGGACTTGGGTAAACCTGTGATAAAATCCATTGAAACCTCCTCCCAACGTTGACTTGGAATGGATAAAGGATGTAATAAACCCGAGGTTTTAATTGTATCAAATTTATTTTTTTGGCAAACCAAACATTCTTCCACAAAATTTTGAATATCAGATTTAAGGCCATCCCAAAAAAATTCCTTCTTGACCCTGTGGTAAGTTTTTAAAAATCCCGAGTGCCCTCCTAAGGGAGAGGTGTGCAATTCCAAAAGATCCAGCTTGGTGAAGTAAATTGATACATGTAATTCATCCAATAATTCATCAATGATGGGGATGGTAAATTTATATTTAATAGTGATCTTGTTGAGCTCCCTATAATCCAGACACATACGACATGATCCATCCTTATTGTGCACAAATACTACTGAAGCAGAGAAATAAATTTGACTAGGTTGAATTATACCAGCCTCTAAAATATTTGCAACCATACGTTCAATTTCACTCTTTTGGGAATAAGGATATCTGTAAGGCTTGATGTTTAAAGGAACAATTCATGGAATCAAATGAATATCATGATCATGATCATGAATAGGTGGGACTCCTTTGGGAGTTTCAAACACCGTGGAATGATTTCCCAAGAATTTTTGGAGATTTGTAGAAATAGATGAATTTGATGTTTGAACCTCTAGTGAGCATAATTGTGAAATTACGCCTCATTGTTCTTTCTTCAGAATATTTTTCATGACATTAGAGCTGATTATATTTCCCGGCCTCCCTGCAATACCCTGTAATTCAAATTCCTTTCCTTCCCCAAAAAAATTCAAGAAAATTTCTTGAAAATTAAAAGATATCGTCCCCAAAGCTTGTAACCATTGGACTCCTAGTACAACATCATCACCACCCATTGGAATATTAAATACATATTACTCCCATAGTTAGCTTGATATTATGGTACTTTACAGAGAAATTTATAGTTCCTCCATTTTCAACCATCACTTGACACTCTGGTGTTGGGTATATGAAGCAATTCAATTCCCTGGCTACCTTACAATGAATAAAATTATGGGTACTACACGAATCAATCAACACTATTACATTTTTCTTCTTGATATGTCCTTCTATATTGAGAGTTTGAGGAGTGGTAATTCCTGCCAATGCAATACAAGATATGGCCAGATTCATTTCTTCTTTCTTTAGGGTTGGTTCATGGTGTATATCCTCTTCTTTTGAAGTTTCTTTTTTATTTTCTTCCTCCTCTTCACAATCTATGTAAATTAATTTCTTCTTAGCACACTTATGAAATTTAGTGTATTTTCTAACACAACTATAGAAAATCTCTTTTTCTCTTTTTGCTTCCAATTTTTGTGGTGTCAACCTTGTAGGTTGTGGAAGTCTAGGATTAGCAACACTTCCATTTTTATAGTTGTGAATGGTAGGTTTCCTTGTCGCCATAATTTTGCTTTAAATTTTTCTTTCAAAACTGAATGCCTTCTCCAATGAGTCAGGTTCCCAAAGGTGAACCTCATGTTGGATGGTATCCTTTAAAGTCCCTACGAAGGCATCAATCCTATGTTCCTCTAGAATATCAGTTGCCCTAGTATTAAATTTTTGGAAATCCTCAATGTGATCCACTATTGAATCCTTTTGTTTGATATTTATCAATTAGCTAAAGAAGGTGTTGCTTTTTGTATCCTCATAATGTGCTATCATTTCCTCCATAAAAATTGATCAAGTGAATTTTTTTTACGAGAGAAAAGCCATCGATACCATACAAATGTATTGGGTTGTAAATATAAATTTGCAATGCATACCTTTTGTGTGTTTTGCACATTATGGAGATGTTGAGGCCTTAGAAATTCGTGGCAACAACAGGGGGGATAACCACCCGGTCTAGACCTTAAAGCAGTTCCTTTTCCATTTGGGGTAGTA
Organism: Pinus albicaulis; assembly: GCA_034641835.2. Taxonomy (NCBI): domain Eukaryota; kingdom Viridiplantae; phylum Streptophyta; class Pinopsida; order Pinales; family Pinaceae; genus Pinus; species Pinus albicaulis. The sequence goes on from CM076575.1 coordinate 598,821,486, forward strand.
GCTCTGACTGGGTATGATGGGACCAGTTTCCCAGATTTGGTTTTTTATGATAATTTGTTGGATTTCTATCAAAACATTTTAGAATGATGAATTACTACAAACTAAGACAAATTTATTTCTAAGTACAAAGCTTTGAATTAAATTTAATCTAACCTGGGGATAATATTTAAATGCGATCTAAAAAGATATCTTTTCAGTCTGTGATGATAAAAATCATCACAGATTTAATAGAATTATTACTGTCTAAGATGATTCTCTCGAAAAAAATTAATCAAAAGAAAATGGAAAATATATCGCATTTATCTGATGACCATGTATAAAATAAATAATTTCTATCTTTATATCGTACAATAGTGCAACTGATATTTCAGATAAAAATAATTAATTCTATATATGATTCATGAAAACTGAGTTCATCACTAACATTCAGAAACAAAAATAACATACATGATAATAATACCAAATGTGTATTACTTCTACTTATTGGATTAGTGATAATAGGTCGTATCCAATTCTTCAATCAAAGGGTCGTTCAAAGAATAAAGAAGTGCACCAACAGTTATTCAAAAAAATGATATTTATAACTGAAAAAGGCCGTGTTCCATTACTTCATTAAGGCATCCACAAACTTACTTAGAAATAAGCATTATTTGCAAATGTTCTTAAAAAAATATTGGACCCTTATATAAATGCATGAGAAGGGTTTAAATACTAAAATTAACTACAAACTAAATTAAATGATTTACAAAAATGTAGAGGAGGTTTAAAACAACCTTTCTCTAAAAACTTAACTTAAACAAAAATATAGGAATTTAGAACTAACAATACTGACTTGAAGGGTTATGCATTTCTTTCTGAGTGTGATCACGAAGTTGGTAGATATCTAGCATTGCTTTAAGATGAGTTGCTTACAATATCCATGATCGTATTTTCCCCTTGAAGATAGCATTTGAGATTATCGACTGAGACCTTTTTGCTGACTCTATAAGGAACATAAGAGTTTGCTGCTGATGGTAAGGTTTGATCAGAAAATTCCAGTAATTTTCTTGATCAAACTTATTAACTTTCTTGATAATTTCTTCCTATTGTTCTGCTCTCTGTGTCCATTTTAAATCTACTTATTTTGTTCCTGAAAACACATCAGACGTGTTTTCTTTAAGAAGTCCTGTTCTAAACAATTGGTCACATAAGAGCTGAATAACTTCATTTGATTTGTTGGTTGTCTTGGTCGCTGCCTTTTCTGCTTGGATGATCTGTGCTTTCCATTCTGTAAATAACAATTCTTTGTGAAGCTTATCTATTTGTGGTAGATTAGCTTCTCTTTCTGCATCAGAATTTTTCCACTGTATGTGTTCCTCTATTTTCTTTTCAAATCTCTCACATTCTAGTTTTTGAATTGCTATTTGTTGAATCATTATCTTATTAGAATCAAAATAAGAATAAATCATAGAAACTTGATGACAAAATACTTTTTGATCTTTCTTTATCATATCATTTATATCAAGTGCTTCTCTGATGAATTTTTCTAATTGTGATTGATTCTGTAGCTCTGCCATTGCTCTTTCTAGATGTACTTGCTTCTCATTAAGCTCTGTTTCAACTTGAGAATTTCAATATATTTATAAAACTGTGCTGAACTTTCATTGATCTGCTCAATGGACTTGGCTTTTTCTTCCTTTAATAACTGATCCAATTCTTGTATTCTGGTTTCCTTCTGTTTCAACAATATTCTAACTTCAGTTGTCTTATCAACAGTGGCTGTGGCATTTGCTCCTGCATATTGTGACAAATTAATTAGATGATCAGTGGGATCATTTGAGGAGGCTTTCAAGAGTACATCAACTGATTCATCTGTTGATTTCAGGGTTGTCTCATCAATCCTTTTTCTTTTATTCCTTTTTACTACAACCTTGTAGCTAGGACTGTAGAAAATATCCAATGATGGAATTTCTTTAATCTGTAGAGTAATCCGGTATGATTTCTTTGTCATGTATTGCTAGGATTCTCTGTAGAGGATTGATGGTTTCAGCTATCTTCTGAGAAGGCTCTGGCGTTTGAAAACTTTATGTTTGATCAGTGTTGAATTTTTCCTTAGGAGTATTTATTGCTTGGGAAAATTGTTCCCATTCATTTACCAGGTCTTTTCCTTGAGATGATTTAGACTGATCTATCATGCTCTGATCCTTTTGAACTGCTTCTGAATTTGATTCAGTGCCATTGTTCTTTGATTTCTCTTGCAACTCTATTTCTTCAAGAATTTGGTCGATTTCTAAATTTTCTTTCTTAGATTCAGATTCATCCTCAGATTGATCTGACTTATTAGATTGTTGTTGTGATTGACCAGATTCATTTTTAGAGCCATCTTTCATTTCTTCATCGAGACTGACACTTGGAGTGTGTTTTTCATCTTCAATAACTAGCAAATTCAAAGGGATATTTTTCAATCTTTTATTTCTATATACTTGAAAAGTTTCAATGTTTCATGACTGGAAACCCTTTTGACAATATCAAAAAAAATTTTGACGCCTTGGAAGAAGTCATCAAATTTGTCTTCTTCTTTTATGAAAGGCTTTGTTTTGAGTTTTGCAATGTAATTTTTAATTACATCGTCGGGGTCATATAATCTTCCTGGCATGAATGCCAACTTCAAAAACTGAATGTTAGGAACCCCTTTGTATAAATGGCCGATATCAGCCAGAGCAAAGATGCCGCACTGTAGAGGGAAAGAAGGCCAAATAACCTTTTTATCATATTTTAGTTGCTTTGTGACACCATTGATGAGTTGATAAGCTATTTCCCTTGCAAGCAATCTATCTGGAACATATTAGTGTAAAACATGTGGAAAAGTAGAACTTCCAAATACTCGGATATATGTGAAATTTTCTTCAGCGAACCATATGGCTATAGGAAGAATATCTTCATTGGCTTCTTTGGAAACCCTAGGAGCCTTTTCATTGAAAATCATCTGATACATGGGTAACATAACTCCATAGTAGATTTTATAAAAATGTAAGTGGGATTTAGAGTCCCATAGTTCTTCATGATAAATATGAATTGGGATAGGGTTTTTAATGGTCCATTTCCATCCCATGATTGGAAATGTAGAAGTGAAACAAATGGAATCCATGACATAGGCAGACATGTAAAAGGGTGAAGTTTCTTGGGATGAAGAACTTCTTTTATTCCTATATTCAATGATATGTTTGGCTAGGTAATTGGATAAAAGGTCTACCCAATTTAAGATAGACAAATTGATGATTGCGTTAATTAGGGGAACCCAATCTCTTGAGAACCTAGTACTATCAGGTTTGGAAAATATTTTACATAACATACCAGCGGCATAACAATAAGGATTAGGAATTTGTGTAATTGGGTATGTACCGGATTTATCCTGCTTCAATTTTCCTTCATTGTCTTTCCATTTGTGGATAACTTTGATAAGATCTAGATGTTTTGCTCTGAACATTTGCACATATCTATTATCATATTTCTACTGCAGAGTTGGAAAATGGTATATGGCTACTAAGCCTTCTTCTTTGAAGGAACCCATAATCTCTCCTCTGGAATTTTTGCAAACTCTATCTTCAATATTTAAATTTTTGACTGCCCACCTAATCATGTCTGTATAAGGTTGAATCTTTGGTATCGCATATATTCTATGAATATGCAAGCATGCAACGTCGAAAAGAGTTGCATCTGAAGTAGAATCAGTGCCTGTTGTAGAAATGTTATTTATCACTCTTGGTTCTTCATCTTCAAAAAGTTTGTATATTTCTTCCCACGATGAACTACCACAGTCTTTGTTGCAGACAATGTTTGAGAACAATGAAGACATGTCTGTGTCTTTGGCGAATGGTACTTGAGACACCTCTTTACCCTTTTTACTCATTTATGATTTCTTCAACTCAATAATTGTTTTCCTAAGAGAAAAGCCAAATTATCATATAAAGAGTATCATGAAGATATATCAGTGATTTATTTCAAACTCATGCAAAAAGTTGTCAATCTATCAATCATCTCTTCATAATTCCTTATTTAATGTTTCATGTGGCTTCGCATGCACTATCCATTACTAGTTTTAAAGCCGTTAAGATCTTAAATCAAATATGATATGACATAAGCTGCTTTCACACACAGAGCTCTATTAAATGCACAAATCGCAATGATTCATCATAATATTTCGTGATTGTCTCATAAAAGTTGTGAAATGCGATTATCGCAAATCGCAGATCGCAACATTTATAAGATACGTTTAAAGTTTTTATTATAATTTGTGCACGATGCGATTTGCGAAAACTTAAAGTGGACATGATAGCGAAAATGATTTATACTTTTTAATTTATTTTCTTGTCGAGTCCGCTGCTATCGCAACTTATATTATTCATTTCTTAAGTCTTTATTAAATAAAGTGTGATGCGAACAAAACATTTTATTTCTTTGGAAGGATATTTTAAGAGCGCATTTCGCAATTCGCCGATTTTATGTTTTATGATTCTTTTTTGAAAATAAAATATGTGATAAGTGATGCGCTTTTCAAAAGAAAAAGAAGAAAATTTTATTTTCTAAGTTTTTTATTGTAAGAATTTAAAACAAAATTTCTTATTTATTTCTAAAGGGTCCCTATTTATAAAAATAAATCGGCGGTTGTTGTACAGCACAACAATTGGCGATTCACTTGGATGAACCAGATGTCTCTGAAAAAATATTTTTTGAAAATTCTAAATCCTTTCATATATAAAAATAAAAGAGTTAAAGGAACAAAATTTCAAATAAATAATATCTTTTTTAAATAACAAAAAATTCATTTATTCACTTATTCATGAGAATTCCTCTATAAAAGTATAAGTATGAAAACCAATGTCAGTCTTTACTTAGTTAAAAATAAATAGCAAATAATCTTTACAGATAAGCTTTTTATAAATTTAATCTTTTATCAAAGATAGAGCCTCTGTTCCAATGGGAAGTTTTAATCTTTTGGAAGGGTTACCTTTTACCCAGTTATGATCCATTTTTCCATTAAGCATTTCTCATCATTTTCATAAGTAAATTACATATATTTTTTATTTTTTTTATTTTTTTATTTTTTATCTACTTAAAAGCAATTGTCTTGGCTTGGTGACCAAATAGTGACAATGCCATTCACAAATAGTAATTAAACTGATAAAGTTGGCTATTGATGAGACCCCTTGTCTTTATGATATAATCTCAAGTCATTACATTGTTTTGGTAGACAATATTAGTAATGTCAGTTCAACTATTTCTTTATGAACATGGTAAACAAGCTCGTGATGAGACTTATTATCTTTTAAGTTTTTTCTCTAAACTTTTTCTTTTTAATTTTATTTTTAAATTTCTTTTGGAAATTATAAGATTTACTGGATGGGATGAATCATATTGCTTTTTAAGATGCTGGATGATAATGTCGAGTTGTTAGATTTCTTTTCTGTAAGAATATTTCTTACTATATTACAATTTTCTTTTCTTGACTGACAGAAGAATATTCATACTAGATAAAAATGAGAGTTCATCAAACAAAATAAGTGTTTTATTGGAATTTCATTTTTTAAGAAAGACAAAATCAATTTGTTTTTCTAAATCTTTTGATTTTCTTTCTTTAACAGTTCTATTTTTAATAAGTGAACAAAGAAATATCAAAAAAATTTTATCTAAGACTTCATTTTTGAAAGGCCAACTGTCAATACTAAACAAGTTTTTATTTCTATAAAAAATATATATATATATATTTTAATATACAAAGACAGAAGGCTTACCTTCTATGAGAAATATTTTTTCAAAATTTGTCCATTAACAGGTAAAGAATCTTTTTTACCTGATAAATCCTGTAATAGAAATGTTGATGAGCCAATTTTCTCAATTATCTAAAATGGTCCTAGCCAGAGTTTTTGAAACTTTGCATGTTTACCCTTTTCCTCATGAGATTTGTCCCAATTTAATACCAAATCACCAATTTGAAAATATTTTGAACTAAAAGAAGTTAAATCAAATGAAGCCTTTATTATTTGTTGATGATGGGTATGATTTTGTTTAGCTTTTTATCTTTCTTCTTCTAACTTAAGGATTTGATCTTGTCTAAGTTGAAGAGAGGAAGAAGGATTTTCATCAATGAATTGTATTAAAGCAAACGATGGTATCATTACATTTGAGGGTAGAATTGCTTCTTTGCCATAAACTAACACAAATGGTGAAGTACCTATTGAAGCTTTCTGGGTAATTTTATCTGCCCAAAGAGTAAACAATAATGCTTTGTGCCAATTCTTATGATTTTGTTCTACAGTTCTTTTGATGATTCTGATAAGGTTTTTATTCGTAGATTTAGCTAATCCATTTCCTTGTGGAATAGTTAGCTGAGTATTTTATTTTAAAACCTCTTTTCAAAGCAAATTCTATCATGGCATTTCCAGAAAAGTAAGATGCTTTATCAAATATCAAAGCTGATGGAAGGCCAAACCTGGTAATTATGAATCGATCAATAAAATCTGTAATATTATGTGTATTGACCACCTTTAATGGGATAGCTTCTACCCATTTTGTGAAATAATCAGTTGTAGTTAGAATATACTTGTGTTGTTTTGAAGAGTTAGGAGATATTTCACCTATAATATCTAACCCCCATTATTCAAATGGTTGTTGGATATTTACTGGTTGTAATGAGAATGCTGCTTTCCTTTCTCTTCCTGCTGTAGTTTGACATGTTTTACATTTCCTTGTATATTCATGTGCATCTTTAAACAGATTCGGCCAATAATAACCAACATGCAATATTTTATGAGCTGTGGTATTTCCTCCGAAATGACCTCCAGCTAATCCATCATGTAGTTCCTGCAATACTTTTTTGGCTTCAGATTTTTCTAAAAATCTTAATAATACATAATCATAATTCTTCCTAAATAATACATCATTTATGAGTTGATATTGATTTTATTTAAGTCTCAGAGCACACTTGTTGTATAATTGAGATATAATGGAGCATATCCATTTCTTAGGAAAAATTTCAAATCAGCATATTGTGATTGAGAATCGTTTAGGCTTACCTCAGATAATTGTATTTCATTTGATTGATCTTTTTCTGTTGGTGATTGAGAGGCTCCAGTTAACATCCTGCAAAGACCTTGTCCTTTAACAATTTTAGCTGGATGTATTTCTACATCATATTCTTGAAGTGCAGTGACCCAATTTTCTCTCTTCTCTCCTACTTCTCATTGTATTAATAATTTCCTTACTACTGAGTAAGGTACTATTATCTTGGTATGTGTTTTTAAGAGAAAAGGTCTGAAATGTTTCACAGATTTAAACACAACATAGGTTTGTTTTTCCACAGCTGAATAATTTAACTCAACACCTTGAAGATGAGAGCTAAAAAAAGCAATTGGTGCTTCAATGTTTTGATTATTTAACTATGTTAAAACCACTGCATATGATGTATCAGAAGAAAATGTGTACAACACAAAATATTTAAGAAAATCAGGAGTTGTTAGAGAAGGAGCTTCAACAATAGCTTTTTTAATTAACTCAAAAGAATTTATTTCTTCTTTTCCCCATCTAAAAATTGAATTTTTCTTGATCATTGATTGTAGGGGTAGGATGATTTGGGAGAAATCTGGAACAAATCTTTTTACAAAATTAATTTTCCCTAAAAATGATTGCATCATTTTTTTGTTGTGGCAAAGGAATATTTTCAATCTCTTGAATCCTATCAGGGTCTATATGAATTCCTTTTCTAGAAACAATGAATCCAAATAATTTACCTTCTGATAAGGAAAAATAACATTTTTTTGGATTAAGGGAAATGCCATATTTTCTGCATATTTTTTAAGTGATTAATATGATTGTTCCTATGCTTAGAATAAACAGTGATGTCATCCAAGTATATAACAATTGAGCTATTGATTAGTCCTTTGAAAGCTATATCCATAGCACGCTGAAATATGGCACCAGCGTTAATCAATCCAAAAGGCTTTTTTTGATACGCATATGTTCCCCACTTTGTTCGAAACGTCGTTTTTAATCTATCATCAGGATGTACCATGATCTGATTATACCTTGAAAATCTGTCTAGAAAAGACATTAATTCAGATCCTGCAACTGAATGCAAAATTTGTTCCATGGTAGGTAAGGGAAAATTATCTTTCTGACAGGCTTTATTTAAATTCCTAAAATCTATGAAAATTCTAATGTCTCCATTCTTTTTCCTAAGTGGAGCCATGTTTGACACCCATTTCGAATGTCTAAAAGGAAAAATGAATTTAGCTTTGAGCATTTTATTTAGTTTAGATTTAATTTGACTTTCTAAATTTGGATGAATTTTTCTAAGTTTTTGTTGAACAGGCTATCATCTGAGATCATAGGAATCGTATGCTGAATTATGGAAGCATCATATGTTTTAAGATGTGAATAATCCCATGCAAATATATCTTTAAATTTTTTTAGCAGTTTGATAAATGACATCCTTTCTTCATTTTTTAGACCAAGACCTAAGTTGATGTTTTGAGGTTTTTTTGGAGTACCGAGATTAATCAATTCAAATTTTAAAGTAGAAATTTGAGTTTTTGAATTGGTCACCTTTTTAAACCTATCTTTCAAATCATAAAGGTCCTCCATTTTGACTACATATTTGGGAATTGGATAGTTGTTTGTTTTGTATTCAATCTATAAATCATGTTCATGTTCATCTAAAATTTGACCTTCATAAGCTCTGTCTGATGTAAGAAAGTCCACTATATCTGCATCATTGTTAAATACTCTCCAATTTGTTATATTGTTAGGAATGGATGGTCTAAAAATCAATTCAATTGAAAATCTATCTGGGCTGAAATCTTTAGGTGGTATAATTCTAGATGCCACATTAGCAAGTAAATCAACGTTCGCATTTTGTAATCTAGGGATTGTAGAGATATTGAATGCAATAAAATGAGAAGTAAGATTCTGAGCTAAAGTTTGATAATGTTTCAAGTGTCCAGAAATACAATGAATCATATTTCTAACTTGTTTAACTATTATTTCAGAATCAATCCTATAGCTTTATACAGACCTTGTATCAATGCTTCATATTCAGCAGTATTATTTGTGCACTGAAACTCGAGTCTGCAAGCTAGCATCGTTTTCTCTCCTTGCGGATTGACTAAAACGCAACCTGCCCCTGCACCATCTTCTGATTTCAAACCATCAAAAAATAGAGTCCAAAATAAAGATTGTTTTGGAATTTGATTGCTAAAATTAATACATTTAGAAGAATTTGTTTGAGAAAAATTTTCAATTTGAGAAATAACAGTATTTGTTGGAAAAGGTGAGACCTGAGCATTGAATGATCCAAGGAATGATTCAGCTGAATAATTTCCTATGATATTATTATTAAAAGCTACAAGTTAATTTGGTCCTTCTAATTCAGTAACTGTATGTTTCATAAATTTCTCACGTTCAATTCTGATTTGATTTGGTTTACCATTATATGGTAACCACATATGTGACCAATCAGTAGCAAAATATCCATGTAAATTTTCAGACCAATCCCTGCTTAAAATAAGACCATAAAATTCAGGGATGTCTGCGACTAAAATATTAATAACTTGTAGTACCTTTGGATTAGATGATAACCTGATGGATACTGATAACATTTCTCCAATAACTTCAACTTTTGTTCTATCCAATTGAACTATATGTACAGTTGTGTTTTGAGGAATGATATTTAATTTTGTACATACTGTTCTTGGCATAATATTTGAATAAGCCTCTGAATCAATAAGACAATTATGAACATTTTTGTTAAAAATTTCATAAGTCAAAAGAAAAGGGGGAGTCTAAGAAATAGATCTATCACCAATTAAAACAAGATCATTAGAATCTAATTTGTTGGTAGATGATGGCAATTTTCCCATATCTTTTGAAGCTTATGCTATAATTGGTGGTTGTATTGGTTCTACAGGAATTTCTTTGAGTTCTCTAAGCAAAATTTTCTGTTGTTGTTTGAGTTTGGTCATTTCGTGTAATGAAATATTTGCTTTGATATTTTTCATATCTTCAACTATGTTGTATTCGACTGTATCTGAAACTATTAAAGTTTTAGAAGTTGTAGAAGGATCTAATAAAATCAGATTTGTCTGCACAGTTTTAGATTTTTTTTATATTTTTTCTTTAGTGGGAACGAAGTTTTGTTTCTAATTTGATACAGTTGGATATGAAGAAGATTTACTTCTAGTAGATACAATTATAGCTTCATTTTCTTCTTCTGTGGGAAGAATGAAATCCCATAAACCATTTAATTCGACTTCTTCTTCAGACTCTAATTAATTTTCATAAGGTGAGGGATCTTCAGTATCTTGATCAGATTCATCATTTGAAATCTCATTTGGAGGTTGAGATGTTGAAGGAGGACTTTTCTTAAATGGACAAAATGATTTTTTAGCGGCTGAAGTTTCAACAACTTGTTTCTTTATATCAATCATATCATTTGACATAGTCTTTAACACTTTTTGAAGACCTTCAAGACCTTCCAGATCAAATGGATCTTTTGAAAATTTCTTTTTTGAATATTGACTAAATGTCACTTTCTTTGTTTTCCTTTATTCTGTCTCTAATCATTTTTATATTGCTAAGATTCTTTTCTCTACTGCGAGAGCTTCTTTTAAGTTTTCTAAGGGAGTAGCTTTATTAGCTCTGTCTACAAAAATAGCTATATTAGAAGGCAAGGAATAAATATACCATTCTATTTGTACTTCAACAACAGGTTTAGAAGCATTTGGGATTTTATTTAATAACCTGTTAAATATGGAGTTTAAATCTTTGATATTTTCACCTGAATTTGTTTTAAGATTGGAAAGGGCATTGATTAAGGATGCAACAGTCCTATCATCTCCAAATTTTGCAAGGAAAACTTGTTCAAAGGTTGCCCAATCAACAATTGATCCCGCTGGAAGAGAAAATTACTAGGATCCCGTAGATCCTTGTAAAGTGTATGGAAACCATCTAACTACAACATCTTCATGAGCAATTCATTTCAAATTCATGGCTAACATAAAATTATTGATGTGTTCTTCAGTAGGAAGACCATCATTTGGATTATATTTAGGTAACCATTTTTATGGATAATCTGGAAGAGGATTAGGATTTTCTATTAATACAACACCAAGATTCGTCCAAGGTCAATTAGCCATAACTGGATTTGGAGTTTGTGAAGATGTAGAAGTAGATCCAAAAGTAGGGGTAATGAATGAAGAACTTACAACTGGAACAGTACTACTTGTGACAACACTTATTGTTTGAGTAGAAGAAATGGAAGATGGTGGAGATGTAGATTGATTAGAAGAATGTGGAGGAATGACTGAAGGAAAATTTGATGTGACTTCACTTGTTTATGACTTAGATCTGGATATAGAAACTTTTTTGCAATGAGATTCTAATGGAAAATCAAAAGGGGGAATTCCAAGATTCTCACTTTTAGATTGAGTTAAAATACCAGTTTCTCTAAATAAAGAAGTAACACTTTCCTCAGAAGTTTCTCGGTTAACAGGATTTTCAGCAGAAATAGATATTCCTTCTAATTGCTGAATTAAATACTGAACTTCGGGAGATTCGGGAGTGAATTTTGAAGTAGATGGATGACGTGATACTTCAGGAGATGATGGAAAGGTTTCTAGTACTTTTGATTTTTGAGTTGGTGATTTGGATTGTGATCGGGAAGTGGTAGAATTCTTTTGGGGATATCGACTCTTATGATGGCTTTTATTTTTAATTTTAGACTTATATGCCATTCATAGTCAGGCCCTCCTTCTAGCGCCAAAAATTTTGAGGCCTTAGAAATTTGTGGCAACAACAAGGGAGATAACCACCTGGTCCAAACCTTTAAGAATTTCCTTTTCTATTTGGGGTAGTGGCTCCAACTGGGTATGATGGGACCAGTTTCCCAGATTTGGTTTTTTATGATAATTTGTTGGATTTCTATCAAAACATTTTAGAATGATGAATTACTACAAACTAAGACAAATTTATTTCTAAGTACAAAGCTTTGAATTAAATTTAATCTAACTCGGGGATAATATTTAAATGTGATCTAAAAAGATATATTTTCAATCTGTGATGCTAAAAATTATCACAGATTTAATAGAATTATTACTGTGTAAGATGATTCTCTTGAAAAAGGTTAATCAAAAGAAAATGGAAAATATATCACATTTATATGGTGACCATGTATAAAATAACTAATTTCTATCTTTATATCTTACAATAGTGCAACTGATATTTTAGATAAAAATAATTAATTCTATATATGATTCATGAAAGCTGAGTTCATCACTAACATTAAGAAACAAAAATAACATACATGATAATAGTACCAGATGTGTATTAATTCTGCTTATCAGATTAATGATAATAGGCCGTATCCAATTCGTCAATCAAAGAGTTGTTCAAAGAATACAAAAGTGCACCAACAATGGTTCAACAAAATGATATTTATAATTGAAAAAGGTCATGTTCCATTACTTCATCAAGGCATCCACAAACTTACTTAGAAATAAGCATTATTTGCAAATGTTCTTAACAAAATCTTGGACCCTTCTCTAAATGCATGAGAAGGGTTTAAATACTAAAATTAACTACAAACTAAATCAAATGATTTACAAAAATGTAGAGGAGGTTTCAAACAACCTTTCTCTAAAAACTTAACTTAAACAAAAATCTAGGAATTTAGAACTAACAATCCTGACTTGAAGGATTCTACATTTCTTTCTGAGTGCGATCACGAAGTTGGTAGATATCTAGCATTACTTTAAGCTGAGTTGGTTGCGATATCCATGATCGAATTTTCCCCTTGAAGATAACATTTGAGATTATCGATTGAGACCTTTTTGCTGACTTTGCAAGGAACATAAGAGTTTGCTGCTGATGGTAAGGTTTGATTAGAAAATTCAAGTAATTTTCTTGATCAAACGTATTAACTTTATTGATCATTTCTTCCTGTTTTCCTGCTCTCTGTGTCCATTTTAACTCTATTTCTTTCGTTCCTGAAAACACATCAGACATGTTTTATTTAAGAAGTCCCATTCTAAACAATTGGTCACATAAGAGCTGAATAACCTCATTTGATTTGTTGGCTGTCTTGGTCGTTGCCTTTTCTACTTGGATGATCTATGCTTTCCATTCTATAAATAACAATTCTTTGTGAAGCTTATCTATTTTTGGTAGATTAGCTTGTATTCCTGCATCAGAATTTTGCCACTGGATGTGTTCCTCAATTTGCTTTTCAAATCTCTCACATTCTAGTTTTTGAATTTCTATTTGCTGAATCATTATCTTATTAGAATCAAAATAAGAATCAATTATAGAAACTTGATGACAAAATACTTTTTGCTCTTTCTTTATCATAGTATTTATATCAAGTGCTTCTCTGATGAATTGTTCTAATTGCAATCGATTCTGTATCTCTGCCATTGCTCTTTCTAGATGTACCTGCTTCTCATTAAGCTCTGTTTGATGTCTCAACTTGAGACTTTAAATATCTTTATAAAACTGTGTTGAACTTTCATTGATCTGCTCAATGGACTTGGCTTTTTCTTCCTTTAATAACTGATCCAATTCTTATATTCTGGTTTCCTTCTGTTTCAAAAATATTCTAACTTCAGTTGCCTTATCAACAGTGGTTGTGGCATATGCTCCTGCATATTGTGACAACTTAGTTAGATGATCAGTGGGACCATCTGAGGAGGCTTTCCATAGTACATCAACTGATTCATCTTTTGATTTCGGGGTTGTCTCATCAATCCTATTTCTTTTATTCCTTTTTACTATAGCATTGTAGCTAGGGCTGTAGAAAATATCCAATGATGGAATGTCTTTAATCTGTAGGATGATTTGATATGTAGAGTAAGACAATATGATTTCTTTGTCATGCATTGCTAGGATTCTCTGTAGAGGATTGACAGTTTCAAATATCTTTTGAGAAGGCTCTGGCGTTTGAAAATTTGATGTTTGATCAGTGTTGACTTTTTCCTTAGGAGTATTTATTGCTTGGGAAAATTGTTCCCAATCATTTACCAGGTCTTTTCCTTGAGATGATTTAGACTGATATTTTGTGCTCCGATCCTTTTTAATTTCTTATGAATTTGATTCAGTGCCATTTCTCTTTTCTTTCTCTTGCAACTCTATTTCTTGAAGAATTTGGCCGATTTCTAAATTTGATTTCTTAGATTCAGATTCATCCTCAGATTGATCTGACTTATCAGGCTATTGTTGTGATTGACCAGATTCATTTTCAGAGCCATCTTTCATTTCTTCATCGAGACTGGCACTTGGAGTGTGTTTTTCATCTTCAATAACTAGCAAATTCAAAGGGATATTTTTCAATCTTTTATTTCTACATACTTGAAAAGTTTCAATGTTTTCCTGACTGGAAACCCTTTTGACAATATCAAAAAAAATTTCAACGCCTTGGAAGAAGTCATAAAATTTGTCTTCTTCTTTTATGAAAGGATTTTTTTTTGAGTTTTTCCATGTAATTTTTAATTACATCGTTGGGGTCATATAATCTTCCTGGCATGAATGCCAACTTCAACAACTGAATGTTAGGAACCTCTTTGTATAAATGGCCGATATTAGCCAGAGCAAGGGTGCCACACTATAGAGGGAAAGAAGGCCAAATAGCCTTTTTATCATCTTTTAGTTGCTTTGTGACACCATTGATGAGTTGATAAGCTATTTCCCTTGCAAGAAATCTATCTGGAACATAGTAGGTTAAAACATGTGGAAAATCAGAACTTCCAAATATTCAGATATATCTGAACTTTCCTCCAGCCAACCATCTGGCTATAGGAAGAATATCTTCATTGGCTTCTTTGGAAACCCTAGCAGCCTTTTCATTGAAAATCATCTGATACATGGGTAACATAACTCCATAGCAGATTTTATAAAAATGTAAGTGGAATTTAGAGTCTCAGAGTTCTTCATGATAAATATGAATTGGGATAGGGTTTTTAATGGTCCATTTCCAACCCATGATTGGAAATGTAGAAGTGAAATAGTTGGAATCCATGACATAGTCAGACATGTAAAAGGTCGAAGTTTCTTGGGATGAAGCACTCCTTTTATTCCTATATTCAGTGATATGTTTGGATAGGTAATTGGATAAAAGGTCTGCCCAATTTAAGATAGACGAATTGACGATTGCGTCAATTAGGGGAACCCAATCTCTTGAGAACCTAGTACTATCAGGTTTGGAAAATATTCTACATTACATACCAGCGACATAAAAATAAGGATTAGGAATTTGTGTAATTGGGTATGTACCGGATTTATCCTGCTTCAATTTTCCTTCATTTTCTTTCCATTCGTGGATAACTTTGATAAGATCTAGATGTTTTTCTCTGAACATTTGCACATATATATTTACATATTTCTGCTGCGGAGTTGGCAAATGGTACATGGCTGCTAAGTCTTCCTCTTTGAAAGAACCCATAATCTCTCCTATGGAATTCTTCAAAACTCTATCTTCAATATTTAAATTTTTGACTGCCCACCTAATCATGTCTGTATAAGGTTGAATCTTCGGTCTTGCAGCTATTCTATGAATATGCGAGCATGCAACGTCAAAAAGAGTTGCATCCGAAGTAGAATCAATGCCTGTTGCAGAAATGTTATTTATCACTCTTGGTTCTTCATCTTCAAAAAGTTTGTATATTGCTTCCCATGATGAACTACCACATTCTTTGTTGCAGACAGTGTCTGAGAACAATGAAGACATGTCTGTGTCTTCAGCGGATGGTATTTGAGACACCTCTTTACCCTTTTTACTCATTTTTTATTTCTTCAACTCGATAATTGATTTCCTGAGAGCAAAGTGAAATTATCATATAAAGAGTATCATGAAGATATATTAGTGATTTATTTCAAACTCATGCGAAAAGTTGTCAATCTATCAATCATCTCTTCATAATTCCTTATTTAATTTTTCACATGGCTTCGCATGCACTATCCATTACTAGTTTTAAAGTCGTTAAGATCTTAAATCAAATCTGATATGACATAAGATTTCACACACAGAGCTTTATTAAATGTGCAAATCGCAATGATTCATCATAATATTTCGTGATTGTCTCATAAAAGTTGCGAAATGCAATTTGCGATTTGCGCAGATCGCAACATTTATAAGATACGATACGTTTAAAGTTTATATTATAATTTGCGTGCGATGCGATTTGCGAAAAATTAAAGTGGATGCAATAGCAAAAAGGATTTATACTTTTTAGTTTATTTTCTTGTTGGGTCCGCGGCTGTCACAACTTATATTATTCGTTTCTTAAGTCTTTACTAAATAAAGTGCGATGCAAACAAAACGTTTTATTTCTTTGGAAGGCTATTTTAAGAGCGCATTTCGACCGATTTTATGTTTTATGATTCTTTTTTGAAAATAAAATACGTGATAAGCAATGCACTTTTCAAAAGAAAAAGCAGAAAATTTTATTTTATAAGTTTTTTATTGTAAGAATTTAAAATAGAATTTCTTATTTATTTCTAAAGGGTCCCTATTTATAAAAATAAATGGGGGGTTGTTGTATAGCACAACAAGAGATCAAAATATTGATACATATGTAGTATCCATGTTACAAGATCCTTGCCATCAAACTTCCTCATATCGATCTTTGGAACATGGTGGGTCTTCAATCCAACATTAGAGTCTATGAAATCATGATTAACATTTATTTTGTTCTCATCATGAGTTTCCTCTACTACCTTTTCACCATTACGACGCTTTTCTTGTTGCAATTTTGTCAAACCTTCCTTCAATCCTTCCATGTATTTCTTCAAATCTTCCATGTTTCCTTTCATTTTTGCTTCTATACCTTCCATGTCATTCTTCAACCCATCCATTTCTGATTTTAAACCATTCATGTCGCCTTTTAGTTCTTCTTTGGTTGCTCTTTGTGAAAGCAAAATTTGTTGCACTTGGTCCCGTAATTTTGATATATCATGCTGCACTTCTTCCTCTTCATGTGTCATAGTAGAGTTTTCTGAGGGCTTAATGGGTGTGGAATTATTTTTTGGAGGCATTATAAATGCTTCAATTTTCCCCTGGAATCTATATTGAAAATGATGTGTCTCTATGATTTTGGATCCAAAATATTTGAAATTCGGTCCTATAGTATACCTATGAGTCTTATTTTCAATGCCACAGGTCTGACCTAATTTTTATTCTTCAAGGTAAAGTTATGCCTGATCTCCCACAATGACCTAATTATGGACTGGTTCAGTAGAAATAACTTGTACAACATGTCACGTGTTACTATTTAAACCTTTGGCTCTAAAATTGATAAACAAGAAACTTCATTATGTGCAATTTAACCCAATTTTTACAGAATTCCAATCCGATGCCTGAAACGAAAGTTATGACGACTTTCCTTCGGTAACCTATTTGAGATGAAATTCTAGAGCTTGCAAAAACCCTTACTTCCTTAGATCATATCTCCAAAAATATAGTGAACCAAGATCTGCAATTTTTTCAAGATGTTCATCAAGATTTCAGCTCTACGAGGTAAAATTTTCAGCTTCTGAATCCACGTAGAAAACAAATTATAGCAAAAATTCCAAGATGACTTGTTTGAAGAAGCAAAAGCCTAGAATCCCAAGCTATGATACCAAATGTTATGAAGCCATCTCATAAAATAGAATAAAATATAGATCAACGACTTAGAAATAAGCCTCTTCGAGGGGGAAACCTCCTTTACATTACATAAATGAAGAATTCTTGGATGATACAAATGAAAAAACATCCTTTCTATATATAGGAGTCCAAGGGTTCACAATATAATCCTAGCTGACGTAACAATAACAATGTAAGGACACAACAATAATATTAGTGGGCTTCTATGGGGCACAATAATAACAATATGGGGGATACATGGGTACACCAATAAAAATAAGGGGGCTACAATAACAATAAAAATAAGGGGATACACTAGTATTATAGGGACCTAGCAAAGACAGATGCTTGGGACATTGCCTCTTTAAGATGCTCAAAGGCCTTAGTTGCTTCTAGAGTCCAAGAAAAATTATATCTATTTAGTAATGTTGTTAGAGGTGATGATATTCTCCCATAATTATTAATAAACTTGCGATAATACCCTGTCAAATTGAGAAATCCACAAAGATGTTTTATCATTGTGGGGTTTTCCATTCCTTAATGGATTTAATTTTGTTAGGGTCTACCTTAACACCCTCATGAGATACAATATGATCTATATATTCCACCTCTTGTACTCTAAATAAACATTTGGAGGATTTTGCATATAGGTGTTTCTCCTTCAATAGTTTGAGCACCCTGTCAACATGTTGAACATGATCCTTCCAAGACTTGTTGTAGATTAGTATATCATCAAAAAATACTAACATAATTTTTCTAAGGAAGGGTTTGAAAATGAAATTAATTAAACCTTGAAATGTATAAGGTGCATTGGTAAGGCCAAAAGGCATGAACAAAAATTCATAATGACCCTCATGAGTTATAAATGTTGTTTTCAAAATTTCTTCAGTCTTCATTCTAATTTGATGATATCTTGAACGAAGATACAACTTGGTGAAGTAAATTTCTCCATGTAATACATCCAACAATTCATCAATGTTAGGAATGGGAAATTTCTCTTTAATAGTGAGCTTGTTGAGCTCCCTATAATCCAGACACATGCGCCATGATCCATCCTTCTTATGCACCAATACTACTGGAGTAGAGAAATATCTTTGACTAGGTTGAATTATACCGCCCTATAACATTTCTGAAACCATACATTCAATTTCACTCTTTTGGGCATAGGGAAATTTTTAAGGTCTGATGTTTGGAGGAACACTTCTTGGAATCAAATGAATAGCATGATCATGATCACGAATAGGTGGGAGGCCTTTGGGAGTCTCAAATACCTTGGAATTATTGTCCAATACTTTTTGGAGATATGGAGAAATAGATTATTTCAATGTTTGAACCTCTAGTGAGCATAATTGTGAAATTAATCCCCATTGTTCTTTCATTAGAAGATTTGACATGCCATTAGAGTTTATTATCTTTCCCGGTTTCCCTGCAATACTCCTTAATTCAATTTCCTTTCCTTCCCAAAATAATTTCAAGAAAAGTTCTTGAAAATTAAAAGCTATCGTACCCAACGATTGTAAGCATTGGACTCCTAGTACAACACCACCACCACCCATTGGAATGGAAAACATAGGACTATTAAATACAAAATTCCCCATGGTTAGCTTGATATTATGGCACTTTCCAGAGAAATTTATAGTTCCTCCATTTGCAGCCATCACTTTACACTCTTGTGCTAGATATAGGAAGCAATTCAAATCCTTGGCTATCTTACAATGAATAAAATTATGGGTACTACCTTAATAAATCAACATTATTACCTTTTTATTATTGATATGTCCTTATATCTTGAGAGTTTGAGGAGTGTTAATTCCTGCCATTGCATTACAAGATATGGTCAAATTCATTTCTTTTTTCTTTAGGGCTGGTTCCATGTGTATATCCTCCTCTTTTAACATTTCTTGTTCCTTTTCTTCCCCTCTTCACAATCTATGTAAAATAATTTATTCTCAGCAAACTTATGACCTCTACTGTATTTTATATCACAACTGTAACAAATCCCTTTTGCTCCTTTTTCTTCCAATCGTTGTGGTGTCAACCTTCTAGGATTCAACCTTCTAGGATGTGGATGGCTAGGAGCAACAACACTTCCATATTTATAGTTGCGAGTGTGATCTAGGTGGATATTGGTGGCCACCCTCCTATTCTACTTGGACACCCACCATATTTTCTTTCAATTTTTTCATTTTCCTTAATTGTAGCACAATTTACTATTTTTGGAAGTTTTTTTGGGTCTTGAACTTTCAAAGCCGTTTTGAGGCCCTAAATGACATTTTTTTGGAAAAAGGGAAAATGTGAGCCTATAATTAATGTTTTCAATCGAAAGTTGTAGTCCTAGGATAGATATTTCTAACTAGGTATCGTGCACATCAAACGAATAGTGTATGCCAACATTATGACCCTGGGAAGTTGATGTACCAATTTACCCCAATAGGGCCCACAGTTTTGGTCATTCATCTCCTAGGGTTAAGGCTTTGGATGTTTAGGGTTTTCCATTGTTTCTCAATAATACATAGGCCTTTGAGATTCATTGTAACACATTTTAGAGGCATGTAGCCACCACATATCCTCTTAGAGATAAGCTACCATCGCCCGAGATAGTTTATTTCCATTCTGCATGTAAGCATATTTTAGTTCTTTGTTATTAATGAAATGAATTTTTATTCTGCTCCATCTCCATGTTTAGTTTTGTATCTGTATTCTGTTGCGTTCATGTATAAGTCCAGATCAGTGGTATCAAAGTGGTCTTCTCTTTCTCTGTCTTTATTTACATGTCCCCAACAAGGTTAGGGTATAAGGAGTTAGGGCTCTAAATAGTTGAACCTTTGTAAGACTAGCCTCCCAAAACCCGATGACCTCCCATGGCAGAAGAAAATAAATACGAGGGAGCAGGATATCCTTTCAAAATATTGCTTGAAGAATCCCTCGAGAGACAAAGGAATTTGATGATGGACAAATTTTCCCAGATCCTTCGGCGGATGCCCACAAGCAACACATATTCATCCCGCAGCTACTTTGTAGGCGCCACTCCCTTTAAAGTACAAGTCAAATTTTACATTCCCACATTTAAATGTGAGATAGATGTATATGTCGTAGATAAATGGTTAAATATGTTGGAAATGTATTTTTTAGTTCATGATTTTTCCAATAGGGAAAAAATTACTTTTTCACTCTTGAAAGCCGCCCCCACGTCAAGGACTGGTGGGAAACCTATTGTGAGCATAAGGATGAGATGGAACCCTCACTGTTCTCAGCTGCACCCACTTGGAATTATTTTTGAGACGCCGTCAAGGAACAATACTACCTTGTCAGGCACTATGACGATAATTAGATACAATGGACTACACTATGACAACAGAGGGATCAATATGTGCTTGAGCTGACGAATATTTTCCACACCCTATGAAAAAAGCTGGATATTACATATTATGATAAAAATATGGTGCTCAAGTACCGTGGTTGTTTTCAAAAATACATTGAAGAGGAGATGGATTTCCTGGACATCTCCTTGCTTGGTGCAGCATACCGATATGCTACCAAGATTGAGCAAAAATTCAAGCAGAAGAAGCGATACTTTGGATCTGCGAACCCAAAGTAGAACAAAGGAGCCCCCAAGCCAAAGAGAAAAGGATAGAGCTCAATCGATACCATCTAGATAAACTCCTCAAAGCCACAAGCCAAGGGTGTTAGAAAGGCAAAGAAGGACACTGGCAAGTGGTGCGATTTCTATAAAACTCCCACTCACAACACGAATGAATGTCATGCAAAGCAGGTGCTGGTGGCCGAGATGAAAGACTCAGAGATATATGCATACTCTAATTGTGAGTTGGAACCCAACAAGGTAACCAAAAAGGGTAAGCAGGTCATTGACATAGAATCCACTGGAACGGCAGCCACCACCAAGCTCCAAAAGGCAGAACCCAAAGATCCAAAGGAGGGGAAGCGCCTATTTCACTCACAGATGTGCGTGAAGGCTTCACTGCTGCAATTAATTGCCGATAGTGGGAGCCAAAAGAACCTCATTTAAAAATAGGTCTTGAAGTGGTTAGGCCTACCGACCACACCACACCCACAACTATACCCCATCGAGTGGCTTCACCAAGGATGATATCTCTGCATCAACCAACAGTGTCGCCTTCCCTACAACATCAAGCCCTTCACGGATGAGGTATTGATATGAAATGTGAGAACTTCTTATTTCTAATAGAAAGATTGACCGTAGGGGAATTTACTGGATATGTCACCTTTAAAGAAAGGATGAGATCCAGAAGCTATCTGGCCCTTTATAGACTTTGCCTAAAGAAATAATAGAAGTAATCACTAATGATCTGGAAATGAAACTACTTGTTTGCTGGTGCAAGGTATTCATTATCCATAAACTTATGTGTGCGAACTGTTTAATATGTTTTGCAATTGGAACAAAGTGCTTTTGGTAAATTTCTGAGTCTTTTTTTGTGTAGGAGGCTTATTTCTTTTTACTGTTTAGCATATTTAACTTCGGAAAAACACAACAATATAAATCACATAATATAACACAGCATATGATAAGGTAGTTCACCCCTCCTGGGCTACATCTGTCGGGTCCAAGGCCCCCAAATGGGCATGTCCTTTCTCTTATTATGCTCAAAATTAGTTATACAGTGTGAAGAAAGCCTAAAAATGAAAAAATAGTTGTATAAATGAGTTCAGAACACTGAAAATAGTAACTATAGGCTTTTGTTTCACCTCCAAAGGTTAACCATAGCCCAATACAACTCCAACACTCCCTAGGCCCTGATGGCTCTCCAAGCTTCTCTGCTGAAAAAGTACTCAAAGATGATCTCTGTTGCCTCTACAACCTGTACCATTGGCTCTGGAATGCTCAAATTACCCAAAATAATAAAAAAAATTCGCTCCAAATGGTCTTCCCTAGCAAAATTTATGCTCCAAACAGTATTTTTCCCAATCTGGCCTAAAAAACCTTCACTAATTATGGAGAACTGGAGTTAAATTTGGTGGAATGGAAAAAATCAGCAGAACCGCCCATAAAATGTTAGCAGTCAGTACGCTGGCATTTAATTTTTGTAGGAGTGGTCACATGGACCAACTGTAACCGTCAGAGTGTTTACCGTTAACCATAAAACATAACTGTGTTTTGTTGACCCACAGTCGTGCACAAACGACTTGCGAGTATGGCGGACCTGCGGGTATGGGGGACCCATGGGTATGGTAGACCCGCAGGTATGGTGGACCCGTGGGTAGACATCACCCGCCACGTTCACATGCCAACACACCCGGTTCTGCTCAGTTCTGCGTTCGATGCTGACCCTCGGGTAGCCTCCACCCAGGCCCTCGGGTAGACTTTGCCCGACGCGTTAACGACCACCCTTCCACCATGTTCACTTCTCATCATTTCAATGTGCAGACCTGATCCATGAACGTTCACACCTGACCCGCAGGTAGGCATCGCCCGTGGGTGACCCGTGCCCGCCCGGGTCAGGTCGGGTCGGCCCATGACCAATTTTTTTTTTTAAACTTCAAAATTTCCAAAGTTTGAACCTTGAGGCTTGGGGCCACGTGGCAGCCTCTGAGAACGCCATGTGGCACCCACTGATAGGCCAACAAAATTTTTATGAAATAATAAATTTTTCTATTTTCCACAAAAATTCTGAAGATATCATTTTTTGCCTTCCCAAGTGTTGTTTTGAAGGTTATTGGGAAAAATTAAAACTTGAATATCTTCCACATCCGACATCGGATTTGAGTGTTGTTCATGGCATTAGGATCATAATGACGAAAACTATCCGGTCGATAAATTTATTACCAGTTCTGAGCAGTTCCAAATTTGAGCATTTTTTCCACTGAGGACGTGATCACCTAATCAGGTATTTTTTGATGTTTCTCCTCTTGAAGTTTGTGATGTATTATAAGGAAAACCATACTTGTGGAAGCGTCATGCCATGTATGAGTCGAGTTCTTGCACTGTTTTATTTCTTTGGGTGGTAAGTTATACAAGATACCTGAGGTAGCCCTCCCTACTTCCATCTCTTTGATCGCTTCTAAGAAATGTAGTAAGATCATCTCCCCAACCGGAAAATTTGTTTTATTTTTCATTCGCTCTCAATGTAAGGGGAATATCGTGGTCACATCCATGGCCCTCGAGAAGGTTTCCTCCACGCAACAGAAGTAGGTGGATAAGGTCGTGGAAGAATACAGAGATATCTTCTCCTCACCACAAGGGTACCCTTGCATTATCAGGTCAAGCATTCAATCGATCTGACTCCTAGAGAAAATCTACCCAATAGGCCGATATATCATCTCTCCATTATGGAAAATTAAGAGATCAAGCAGAAAATCCAAGAGTTTTTGCAAAAAGGGAACATCCAACTGAGTTCCTCACCTTGTGGGAGCCCAATTGTACTTGTATAGAAGAAGGATGGGACCTAGAGGCGCTGCATTGATTATTGGGCACTAAGAAAATCACTGTCAGGAACAATTATCCAATCCGAAGGATTGATGACCTTTTAGACCAAATCAAGGGGGACAAGTATTTCAACAAGATTGATCTAAAGTCTGTCTATCACCAGGTTCCAATAGAGCCCATATATTTATGGAAGACCACCATCAAATCCAAGGAAGGCATTTTTGAATGGTTGGTTATACCATTTAGGTTAACTAATTACCCTACTACTTTTATGGGGCTAATGGATGACATATTGTGGCCCTTCACCAACTCATTCGTGGTTTTTTTATCTTGACAACATCCTCATCTTCAACAAGAGTTGGGAAGAACACTTGGATAAATGCACCTTTGGCATGAGCCAGGTCCAATATCTGGGTTACATCATAGATGAGTGAGGTGTGCATGTGGATCTGACTAAGATCCAAGTCATTTGGGATTGGCCAACCTCGACTACTCTAACAGAGCTTCAAAACTTTTTGGGCCTTGAAATATTTTATCAGAGGTTCATGTTGGGATTCTCCCATACCACTTGGCCTTTGGGTTAGATTACCAAGGGCAGAGCGAAATAATTTTTTTCCTGGTCCCAGTCCCAACAGAAGGAATTTTTTTATTTGAATTGTTACCTCTGCTCTGCACCGGTACTCACATTGCGATACCTGCAACAACCATTTGAAATTGATATAGATGCCTCTGAATATGCTATTGGTGCAGTCCTCACCAAACACGAGCATCTAGTGGCCTATCATAGTGAGATACTTTCTGATACAATTTGGAAGTACCCCACATATGATAAAGAGATGTATTCCATCATTTAATATTTCTGGAAATGGAAAAAATACATTCTTAGAAAGGAGACAATCATCCACTGTAACACCCTCCTCCCATATCTACCCAAGTAACTAGCCAACCAAAGAAAACATGTGAAGAGAGGCTATTATGAACTGATTCAACCTCCTAGGTGACCTTAAGGAAGTGGAATTGACATAAACACATCATACATACCTTCCACATTAGCAACAAGACTCCTAAGAAAAATCCCAACCACTCAGGTAACTAGCCCCTGGGTCCCACTGAGGTTTTAGACCATTAAACCCCCAGACACTCTCACAATATAAGGATGGGTGAATCTGGGAGGCTTTGGACGCTCCCACAACATAGGAATTGGTGCGTATGGGAGGATATGGATGCTCCCACAACATATGCATGCATGCATCTACGGAATTTTTACCACCGAACTATGCCAGTGTCCCCGATATTTGAGCCACTTTTGCAGGCCCAGAGCCCAAGTCACTGCCTAGAACTCAATGACAAGTTTAGAAGTGAAATATAATAGTGAAACAATGGTGTAAAAGCAAACACTTGAATAAGGACTTGACTAGACCCCTACTAGCCATGACAGGAATTTCGTCAAACATGTCACAAATATGTAATCTACAGGTTTAAAACACAGATCTGAGCATAAGGGTCTCATACTTATCTGAGAATCACTAAGAAACATTGTTCCCTCATATCATTAACTAAATTATCATTTATTAGGTCATAGATACATTGTTCATTCATTTAAAAATCAAAACATGAGGAGAGCCATACATCAACAATGTCACAATACAAGCTTAGAACCAACATAATAACAACAGAAATATCAAGGATACATCAGCCACAGAATCCACATATAAACCATTACATTTACACACAATATTTCAATGAGAGAAAATCTTATTAATGAATCCAAAATCCAACCCAGGATCGGACTTCCACGTTCCACCTGACCATAGATTGGCTGAGCCAAATCACTCTTCATCCAATCACCACAGTGCCATATTCCAAGCATGAATGTGGACTCAAACCGAAAGAACCAACCAGGGAATCTCGAGGCTAAACCATCTAACCCCCATCAATATAAATAAGGATTTACCATAATCCACACTAGATCACTAGGCCAAAAGAATAAACATGTCATACTAAGGCTTTACCATGATCTCCACCCAATCACTAGGCCAAAAAAAGCATGGATGCCACTGGATTTTTCCGCCTACTTCGTGAGGAATTTTCCTATCTCCTGGCCTCTCAGGCTTTACCTCAATCCACAGTCCGATCCAGGGATTACTAGGCCCTAAACCGAGACACACTCTCCAGGCTTTACCATATATCCCAACCAGGTATTCCTAGGCCTGATGGAGAGCAACCCACCTCTAGGTTTTACTATATATCCTGCCATTCACCGGTCGAGGATTCCTAGGCCCACCAAGGCAACGCACTATCCAGAATTATCGCAACCCACAATCTAGTTTAGGGGTTACTAGGCCATTTTTTCTATCATTTTGTAGATCCACCTCACTCAACTTCAAATCCATCCAACAATCCATATCAACCAAAACATGAGAACCCCATCACACCATGGATATCCAAAAATAGAAAGACTAGGCTGAAAACATTGTCACACCTAGAAAAACCCATGCTAAGATAGAAAGAACCACATGTAATACCATGCATGCCAAATCTATCAAAGAAATCACACATGCAAATCGATACCTACAAAGTATCCTATTGTAGCTGCTTGATCCTACTCTTCCTTGTTTGCTCCTTCCTTCCTCTTGCCTTCTTTTCCTTTCTTGATCCAATGCCAAAGTGCTCCAAGAAAAATCTTAAGTGTCCAAGGGTGAGTAAGAGAGAGAAATAATAATGAGAGAGCTACAAAACTGAATTGAAAAAAGGTACCAATTGATCCTCATAAGCCTTTTTATCAATTAGGTCTCTATTTGCTTCATTTTCCACTATTTTCCTTCATTTTCCTCCTCACATGCAACTTGTGACCTTTCACCCCCCTTTTCTCCTAATTTCCATTATTTTCATGAATAAATATGCCAAAAATTCCGTTTTTCCTTTCTAAATGCCTTTGCCAATTTCCTTAGCCATAATAATCGAAATGAACAGCCAATAGGATGTTTTTCCAACATTCAACTTAGAATAAGTGTCCCATCAACTGTGGTTATTATTTTTCCTTTATTAACTTTTATTACATGGAATTTTCACCAGGGCTGTTACAAAACCCTCTCTCTCAGGCAACATCATCCTCGGTGTTCAACCACACATATACCTCAGCAAAACCACTGGAAATAAAACATACTACCCATGGAGCTTTATAACATAGCTCAATGCGGTATTTACAATGATCCCCTTGCTGAAAAGAAAACCAACATGACAACACAACAACATGACAACTATAATCACATGACACACATAACGCTTATTGGAGCCTTATAACATAACTCATGGCAGTATTTACATCCATATACATATGTACATATACCAAAACATCACCAAAGAATCTACCAAAACATATACCAACATCATACCAAAATTGATGTGCCTCAACCGAAAAACAAGGAAGGATACATAGCCCACATTTGATATGCCATCTCCCATGTAGCTTCATTGAGATAAAAGTGCTTCCATTTCACTTTAAATTTCTCGATTGCTCATTTCCAGAGCATGAGCACCTTTCTCTGCAATATAAACATAGGCTCCGGCCAGAATTCTTCATTTGGCCGCACCTGCAATACAGACCAGTCAAGCACATGATAAACATATTTAACATACTTCTTAAGCAAGGATATATGAAAAACATCATGGAATTTCACTGTGGAAGGAAGTGCAATTCAATAGGCTACTGGCCCAATCCTCTCAATAATCCGGAAGGGTCCACAAAACCATGGTGCCAACTTGGCACATGATCCAATCTGTAAGGAGATATTCTTGGGCTTAATGCACAAGTACACCTGTTCCAAAACCTGAAACTCATTAAAAAACTTGTTCCGATCTGCATATCTCTTCCACCTATCCCGTGATTCTTTTAGATTCTTCTTGATTACTTGCATTTATTGTTCCTTTTCCACCAACATCTCCGGCCCAATCAACACCCTGTTAACTAGATAACTCCAAATAATTGGAGTATTGAAACTATGCCCATACATTGCCTCAAACAAACTGATCTTCAAGGATTCCTAATACCCGTTGTTGTAGGAGAAATATACCAATTGAAGATACTCTTCCCACTTTCATTGTTGATGTATCACATACATCCTAAACATGTCCTCCAAAATCCTATTGACCCTCCCAATATGTCCATCTGTTTGTCGATGATAAGATGTGTTGAAGGCCAACTCGGTGCCCAAACCTGCAAAAAAATCCTTCCAAAACTTGGAAGTGAACTTCACATCCCTGTCTGACACAATATTTTTTGAAACACCATGAAATATGACCACATCTCTGATGAATGCCTGTGAGACATTGTAGCTGAATATGTAGTCTTTATTGGAATGAAGTGTGCAACAATTAGCAACATGTCCACAAAAACCATGATGGAATCATGTTGTCTAGGGAAAATTTGTGATGAAATCCATGGAAATGACCTCCCATTTCCACTCTGGAATCGCAATCGACTGTAGCAGTCCACTTGGATGCCTACACTCTACCTTAACCATTTGACAGTCTAAACACCTCGCCACAAAATTTTCTACGTATTTCTTCAAATTCGTCCAATAATAGAAACTCTTCACTACATTCAGTGTCTTTTGATAGCTAGGGTGACCTGAATATTATTTTGCATGAAACTACCTCAAGATCACCTTCTTGAGCTCACTGCTATCTGAGACATATATGTTGTCTCTAGACCTGACAAAGCCATCTGCTGTGAGATGGTAATCCACACCTTGCGCACCTCCACCTATACTTTTACCTGTACCTATACTCTACTGCAACTTCTGCACAAACTCCATATACCTGTCATCCTGACGACCTGCCTGCAAGATCCTATCTTGTAAATATGTCCCATAGGAGCTCATAGTTTCTATGTGATTTACCACATGATAAGAGCATATGCGACCCTATTCTCATTTCCTTTGATGTACCTGATTTTTAAGTCAAACTCACTGATCATGGCCAACCATCAATCTTGCATGGTGTTCAGATTCAGCTAGTCAAACAAGTATCTCAACCCATTGTGACCACTCATCATTACAGACCTCCTTCCAAGATTCTAGTGCATCCACATCTTCAATTCATATATGATCGCTTCCAACTCAAGATCATGCGTTAGGTAGTTTTTATCATGTTCATTTAGTTTTCATGTGTCATAGCATACTATCTTTCCATTCTGCATAAGGACTCCACCAAGTCCTCTCTTGCATGCATCTGTACATACTACAAACTCCTTGTCTGGATCTGTGATATTTAACACTGGAGGATGTGTCAAAAACTACTTAAGCTACTCAAAACTGGTCCCACACTCCTCTATCCACTCAAAATTCTTACCTTTCATATGAAATTATGTAATAGGATAAGAAATATGTGAGAATTTCCTGACGGACCTCTTATAACAACCTGCCAATCCCATGAAGGATCTCAACTCATCTACATTTCTAGGAGCTTCCCACTCCATGATAACTATTACCTTTTCTGGATCCACTGATATGCCCTCCTTGGAGACAACATGTCCTAAGTAATGTACCTCAGTCTAAAAGGAGTTGCACTTGTTGAGCTTAGCATACAACTGATGCTATCTCAACAATCTCAACACTGCTGCCAAATGCTCGACATGCTCTTCCTCATTTTTAGAATATACCAATATATCATCAATGAACACAATGAAAATATTTTCCAAATAAGTACACAACGCATTGTTCATCAAACACATAAATGTAGTTGGAGCATTATTCAAACCGAATGGAACTACAACAAACTATTAATTCCCATAACTGGTCCTGAGTGCGGTCTTGTAGATGTCATCTTCTTTGATGCATACTTGACGGTATCCTGATCTCAAGTCGATCTTAGAGAACACTGCTGCTCCCTTCAGTTGATCAAAAAAGTCATCAATCCTGGACAATGGATACTTTTTCTTGATGGTCACTTTGTTCAACTTCCTATAATCAATGTACAATCTGAGAGTACCATCCTTATTCTTTACAAACAATACTGTTGCACCCCATGGCGATACACTTGGCCTAATGTATCCTTTGTCAAGCATCTCTTTCAACTGAAAATTTAACTCTACCAACTCAGGTGTACTTATTCTGTAAGGTTATTTTGATGCTGGATCTGCCCCTGTACCAACTCAATATAAAAGTATACTTCCCTGCGAGGTGGAAACTCTGAAATATCTGTAGGAAATACATCCTAAAACTGTTGTAGAATTGGGTACCTTATCAAAACATTTGCATCCTTAAATTTTTTACCCTTGTCACTAGAAATATATATTGCAAATAACACAGATCCTTTCTTGTGACTACACTTGGCCTGCATAGCTTTCACCATCCTAATTGATGTTGCTTTCCTCTTAACCTGTAAGATTATTGGTTCCCCATTGTCATTCAAGCACTCAGTGGATTTGTCATAACAATCCACCTTGGTCCTGTGAAGGTATAACAATTCCATACCCAATAGCATACTAAATGATCTCAATGGAAATATGTTCAAGTGCACTGCTATAGACATTCCATTCAACTTAAATGCACAAGATCTTACCCAATGATGAACTCTTTTCTTTGTACCTATAGCTAACTGCACTAACCAATATTTTTCATGAACTTCTTTATTCAAACCACACTTATCTACCAATTTAGGACTAACATAACTATAATTAGATCTAGGGTCAATCAAAATAGAAATAAATTGATAACACAACTTACCATGGGCCATCTCAATGATAGATGCCTGGTGATCTGCCTGCCTATTGTCCACGACTGCACAAATATGAGGAATTCTCTACCCAACATCCCCAACAGTTTGTGCCTCTTGTGCACTATATATTTGAGGCCTATCACCCTAATTTTGTGGAAAATATCTCTTAAGGTGTTCCTTACTACAAGTCCAACA
Organism: Pinus albicaulis; assembly: GCA_034641835.2. Lineage (NCBI taxonomy): Eukaryota > Viridiplantae > Streptophyta > Pinopsida > Pinales > Pinaceae > Pinus > Pinus albicaulis. The sequence goes on from CM076575.1 coordinate 598,852,448, forward strand.
CTCCAACCATCCAGTCCCATCACCTCTATGCTGTTATTGTGATCCATGTCTCTGTCGAGCTGCATTAAACCTATTTTGTGGTGCCACATTTTCTTTCCTTCTACATTCTGAGATCTTTCTCTTTTTGGTTGTCACTTAACCTTAGCTTTATATTTCCCTTTCCATCCTTGATGAGATTCATTCTTATGCTTTGAATGATCATAAAAATGCTTCAATTTCCCAATGACTTCCTCAAGTGACCAAGCCTCATCATATTCAATCCGATCTCTAAAGTCTAATGGAAAACCACTGAAAAATCACTGAACTTTAGACTTATAATATTCAAGATATGGTACATACCTCAATAGCTCTACGGATTTAGTTGTGTACTATTCATCTGTCATTGATCCCAATTTTAGCTTATATAATTCTTTGGCCTTACTGTCGTAGTACCTTTATGACAAGTATTTCTTCCTGAAAAGCCTCTTGAACTCATGCCAACTCAAGTGCTCTATCCTGATGTCTTTGATCGACTTCACATATTCCCATAAAATTTCTGATTTACCTTTCAGGCTAAAGATAAAAATTGTTGGGTTGTTTACGGGGTAAACTAACACAAGTATTTTATTATCAATCTGGGCTTGTAGAACTTAGAAGCATCTCCAAGATATATTGGTTTCAGCTATTGTCAAGTTTAGAAGATGAATTATTAATAATAAAGGAAATGCATATTACAAATATAAATCTTAACTAAATAATTTCTAATTCAATTGTGTAATAAGAAACAGAAGAAGCTCCTAACTTAGGAGAACTTTTTTGTCCTTCTCTTACAAAACCACTAAATAAATAATAGATCAAGATGCATGAAAGAATAAATGAAGAGGCTCCTAACTAAGGAGATCCTGGCTGTCCTTTATTACAGATTCATTCATTATTAATACCATTGTTAGAAAACAAGTACTTCATAAAATCATTTAAAAGTAGGAAAGATGAATTCTAGCTCTATCTCTTGATAAGATAGAAGGAATGTTTAACTTAAACATTGGATTGCCCCTTCATATGCAGAATATAAATTAGAATTAGATTCATAAAAAATAATAAAACATTATCATACATCTAGTTAACAGATTAAGCATAAACCAAAAGTAGTTCAGGAAATTGCAACTAAAATAACCAGAAAGTGCACTTAGCTCGGTGTGGGGGCCCTCCACCCTTGCCTCGCACACTATAAGTACTTTAAGCTACTAAAAATAAATCAAGAATTCACCATATATAACAGTAGAAAAGGAAATAGAATAGGTCTTTCAATTAGCTCTCAAAGTTTTAGAAATATCAAAGTTAAGTTACACAAATTCTACATATGAATGTCTTCAATGTCTTAGGCTTAAATAGATAAAATATGAAACAAAATCATATAAAATGTATCCTATAGCCATTTCTATCCTTATCCTATCTATTTAAGTTTATATCATCCATTTATTCTCTCAAAATACGGAAAATCCCATAAAATACTAAAATTGACCTATTTCCTAGGGATTTCCATAAAAACAGGTCCTGTTTGACTGCCTTTGACCGAGACTGTTTAAGCTTGGTTTGACTGAAAAAAATGGTGTAAATCTAATATTAGTTCCCAATATTTCTATAAATGTATCCATCTCAAGCCCAAGTGTCCCGCAAATATGACATCCATGAAGCCATTACGGGAATTTCTGGTCTGGTCCAAAGATGCACTTAAATTCAATTTTTATAAAAAATTCTAAAAATTGAAAAACTTAATTTATATACCTAGATATGAATTAATTGGAAAAAATAGAGTCAATATGATGGTATATTGATGGATAGCATGGTGATAAAGTGTATTTTCTTTAAAAAAATTAGATAAAAAACGAGGGCCAACAACTCCCCCATGCTGATGTACAAGCATGTCCTCATGCTTGCTTCTTCCTTTAGAACTCGTAAGTTTTGATGTTAATATTGTACCTGACCTATATGCTTCCTGCTATGCTGCTTGCAAAAGAGAATCTATACCTTTATATTGTTCCTCCTTGTAGATCGAAGCCTTGACTTTCTGCTTTTCATACTTGATCTTCCATGAGTTTTTCTCTTTGAGCCATCTGAATTCTTGCATGGAAAGAAGATTGTTCTTTGTTTTAAATTTTCCCACTTCTTCATTTAGTTTCTCATTCTCCTTGATCAAATTTTTTTTTTTTTTCTTGTATGTTTCATTTTCTCTCTTCAAATGCCTCTCCAATATCCTTCTTACCTCCAAATTATCAGTCAATTCTTTGATTTTGCTAAGGTTTTGCTCCTTTTCTTCTTCTTTGGTGTCTTTAGCAAATGAGGTGGCATAAATCTCATCATTATCAAAATATGAGTCTCTTTCTAATGGGTTTTCATAAACCTCCTTCTGCAATCTTTCAAGAATTTCATCAGCTTGTTTTGTTAAGGGAGATGTCTCAACAATTTGCACCTCAGGTTCTCTTTCCTTACTGATTATGTCTGTTGAATTATTTCTTCTTTGCCTCATAGGGATGGAAAGGAAGGATGTCTCTCTTTCAATCATGATTTCATATTGTTTCTTTTTAGACCTTGTTCTTGGATAAAGGGGTGAAATCATTATACTCTTTGTTTCCTGAATTGGTTTGAATTTTTCTTCTATGGTTTGTTCTACAAACTAATTTTGAGTTAGGAATTCTCTCCACATCACACCCTTGGTTTTCAACTGATAATCAGCAAGAATTTTAATGAGTCCTTGATGGTGGATTTGTGCCTCTTTAGGTTTGGTTTCACTATTCAAATTTTCTATCATCCTGATCAAATTTTTATAGAAAAAGTATGGTAAATTGATTCTTATATCTCCCTTGATGTGCTCAAGCAACCTAATATGATAGAGGTGCACTATACTATGCCTACTGTCACATGTGAAGAATTTTTGAATGATCAACACTAACTCTGCCCAAGGCTCATTAAACCATTCTCTTGAAATCCCCTTAGTTATGTCAAAGGATCCATTTCTATTATTGTCTACAAAGAAGGTCCATCCCTTATCTTTAAAATGCAAACCTTTGTGATACTGTTCTCTTGATAATGGAAAATCTAAGGCTTTAGAAATTGACTCTGGATTTAAGGGAATGACTAAACTGCCCACTATGGTTTGCTCCTATTTGTAATTATTTACGAATTCCCTTGTAATGTTCTCATTATGCCCATTAAAATTTTGAAGGAAACCTATCAGACCTGCTTGGTAAGGTTTTTCTATTGTGTCTTTCCCCCAATGCTCGATCTGGAAGTCTTTAGGTTCTATCCTTGTTGCTATGTTTTCTGAAAACAAATTAATGTATCCTTCCACTGTCATCATCCTCATTTTTAAAAATAAAATTTCATGCACTAGATCTTTGTTGACATATACATTATGGTGGTGAAGATTACCTCTTTTTGATGCCCTTGACAAAGAAGTGAAACCAATCCTCTTCAATATTTGTTCTCTTGAAAAAAATGAACTCACTGCTTCTAAAAACACAAAAATTTGATGTAGAAAATATTATAAAAACATAACAAACATGTTTTTATTAATATATTATTCTTATTTTATCCTCTGTCATCAAAAAAAAAAAAAATCCTATGTATTTGATTGTATAATTCTCTGTCTTTTGTTGACTGTGTGTGTGTGTGTGTGTGTATATATATATATATATATATATATATATATATATATATATATATATATATATATATATATATATATATATATATATATTTATCACAGTGTCTTTTTGTTCTTCAATTTCACACAAAATTCCTTCTCTCTTAAGGAAAAATCATCATGCATTCAATCTGAAATGTCCTAAACTCACTGTGTGCAAGAAAATTCAAAGAATGGCTCACTGTTTCTATGTCAACATTCATCAAATATCTCATAAAAAATGGTTTTAATGTGTCTTCAAAATTCATAAAAAATTGCTCTCTGTATACAAAAAACATTTTGACCATGTTTTTATTGCCTCTTAACCCATAATTCAATCTCCATATTTGCAAAAATTCACCACAAATATCTTCCCTGTTTCGAAATTTCTCACTGTGTGTATAAATGAAATGATTTTTCTCATACAAACCGTTCATAAATAAAACAAATGATGCTACTGTGTGTTAAAAACAACACTCTGTTCTCTGTATGTATCCAAATCAAAATCTAATACTATGTATACAACCTCACATGAAGAAATTTTCGAATTTACCTGATCTGGGAGTGATTTTCGTGATATCTATGAGGTGACTTGAGTTCCTGTGTTTAGATAGTGCCATTTAAATCATAAATCTCCCTCAATATTTCCAAGGATTCACTCATTAAATAAATGAAAAATACGTGCTGACTGGTGACAGAGTTTATGTGAATGGTGGTAGTGACAAGTTGTGTGGCAATGACAAGTTTAAACAATGGCAGAAGCACTTCATTTATAACCCATAGTTTCAACTTATGTTCACACAAAATCCCAAGATTTGTTTATATGAATATTCATTGAGGAAAATCCAAGTTTTTTCTCTTACCTTCATTTTCCACGGGATCTTTGCACCTTAACAGTGTGTTTGATCGACACGACTGCCAGATCTGTTGGCTTAAATCCCAGTCAACTCCACTCCTTATCTCTCCATCCTTTTGTTGCTATATCGTTTTCTCGTTTCTTTGTGCTTGATTTCCTCTATTCTTTCACAACCTTCCTACGTTTTCCTCCATCAATTCGTTCTTCATAGGGTATTTTGAATGCATGCCGATGGTTTACACGACATTCAACTCCCTCACTGAGCCTGCAATGGCTATGATGGTGAAGAACATGCGGATTTTCAGAGGTATGTGGTTTGAAAATGGCAGAGGCTCTTACCAATTACATAGGGTTTGCATCACTGTGTTTTTAAATTTGTTTGATCGTTATTTATTCATCGACCTCTGACTGTGATGCCTTCGTGGCTTAACTTTTCTGACCGGCTTGTGTACTTTCTCCACGGTGTACTCTCCCATCGTCCATGTTCTCAGCTCTATTCATTACACAACCCATCTCTCATTTTTTATTCATGGCATATATTGACCATCCACGTTCTCATTCATTTCTCCCATCAAAATGCATCATACTCATCGAACATGCATCATTCCCCATCATATTTCCATTCAATCCATCGCATGATTTTAACTTCGGTTAGCTCATTTCATTTGCATCTTGGTTTGTATAATAATTAAATTTTCCGCCCATATAACCTAGCTTTAATCATATATATGATTGTGCCCTCAAATGATATTAGCTTAGGTTTTGATTTTTATTTAATTTAATTTTAAAAATGACCAAAGAATGGTCATGTTTTAAAATTAAATTTTTACCATGAGACTAACCTTTGTTTTCTTTTTGTAGGTCCAATCAAGAGTTTGATAATTGAGCCTTTTGTTTATGATCCTTATGTTTAATAAAATTAGGGTTAATGTGATATGGATAAGGAATATGAAATGATATATGGTTTATGGAATGATAGTTAAATGGTTAGGATAGTGGATATGGATAAGCATATAATGGGTAAAATAATGAATAGGAATAGGAATGTAATGAGTAGAATATGAAGGTAGTGAAATGTAGGTAAAATATGCATATCAAGTACTAAATTAGTCTTTAACAATCTCTATAATATTTTTAAAAAAATTGAAATTTTAAGAGTAAAATTTCACTTACTGTACTTGTACTCCCATAAATTTTTTGATGTCCATGATGTCCTTTGGTCAAAAAATGGTTGACATTGTCTTTATTATCATAACGATGACTCTTCCAGGATATGTAGAATGTAGAGACTTATTTCTGCTTTTCATCTGATTATTGATTCAGGATGATGTTGTTCATGTCCCTTCTGACATTTTGTTATTCCAGGTCCCTTCTGACATATAATTTTCAAGAATGCTTCAAGTTTCTTCTATCATATGATACAAGTCCCTTCTAAGTAATATTATCAATGATATCTAAGGTCCATTCTGCACAATATTTTCAGTGAAATATCAGGTCCCTTCTGCGTAGTATGTCTAATGATGTATCAGGTCCCTTTTGCACAATATTTCCAGTGATGTATCAGGTCCCTTCTGCACAATATTTCCAGTAATGTATCAGGTCCCTTCTGCATATTATGTTAAATGATCTATCAGTTTGTACTTGTAATTCAGGTTCCTTCTTCAATTAAACTACTCAAACTGCTTAAACTATTTACATAGTTTTATTACAATCTCCCCCCTTGCTGATGTTAAGACTTGTCCTCAAGTCTTGCATGTCTTGGAGGATAAATCTACAAACATCATACTGAAGTAAAATTAAAACAAAAACATAATCCATATTGGCTAAACAAGTTGGTTTTCCGATATAAATTCGAGTTTGTATTTTGCCAGTTTCCCTGAATTTCACAACCAAACTCTTTTATTATTTATTATTATTATTTTTATTCTTCTTCTGGAGTTATCGAAGGCATATTTCTATGCTGTTCCATGAGTTCCAGATCAGTATATGTTGAAATTATTTTCATAAAATATTGTTTATTTATAGGCTTATTGTAAATTTTAAGTTTATGTCCATTAACCATAAATGAAATAGATGCTTCATCAATTGTTTTCATTTTTACAGCTCTATTGTTAAATATTTATTCGATCTCATATGGCCCAAGCCAATGAGTTGTAAAATTTCCCTTGAAATTTTTAAACTTGGAGTTGAACAATAGTGCCCAGTCTCCCTTTTGAAACATTTTATTCTCGATGAATTGATCATGCCATTTTATTAGTTTTCTTGCACAAGAGATGTGTGTTCTACTACTTGCTATCGTATCTCATCCAATTGATTTAATTCCATGACTATTTGTTGTTGTGCCTCAGATAATTCCATTCCCAACTCTGCTGCTAACTTGAATGTATGTATTTGAAATTCTATGGATAATGTTAGTAACTTATAAATATAGGATTCATAATTTTGACTTGACTGATGGTAGTCTTGAAAATATGTACAAACTTTGCTTTCTGCAAGTTATTTTCCCATATTTTGTAAAAAATAAAAAATAAAAAAGAGGGTAAAAAGTCCTAAAAGAAAGATCAAAGGACTTAGAAAAAATAATATACACCAAAAGAAAAAAGATGAATAAAACATGAAAGTGTGCAAGTCTAAATGCCACTACTTTTACTTTTTGCAGTTGATTATGGCAGAGTGTCAATAAATGCCATAATCTGTGATGAGTTGAACAATTTAATCTTGACTTTTCATCTTTCAATTTTAAATGTTGTAGATAGTGAATAAAGAATTGTCATACAGTTTAATCATGACAATTCAGTAGTTAGGTAGAGAATAAAAGAATCCAACAGTTTAATCTGGATTATTGGATGAAATAAGTGTATAATTAGATAGTTTACTGCTTTCAAAAAATAATAAAAGGTTGTAAGGTTGCTAGTTCAAATGCACCTGATTAAAATAGAAGGAAAAAATGTTAGAAGGCATGACTGGGTAGGTAGAAGAAGGTGGGAAACATTATTGTAAATATCTTTCACTAGGCTATAAATAAACTAATTTCCCCTCCCTATAGCAATTTGATATTCTAGACTAGCAGTCAAAGAGGCTCAAGGAATTTCCTTGACTTCTGTTGGGACTGGACCCAAGGCTCAAATGACTGATTAGTTGAAAATGTTAAGTTTCTATATTAATCCTGGAAATTTTCATCATTTACCCTTCATGCACTCATCACCATTTGATCTCATAAATAAGAACTATTTTCTTATTTAAATGTTACATAAAGGCCTATTTGATTAACTTCCTCCATTTTACAAAGCATAAAACCCTCAAAAAACATGATATACTAAGTGAAAGGAGTTATGAAAATGAAAATTTATTCTAATTTTCACTTTCCTTAGTTTTATTCATGAATTTTTGAGTATTTATTGTCCCTTTTCATATTAACACTTAATTTAGTTATTTAACTCCCTATAAAATATCCTAGTCCTATTAATATAACTTATTTTTATTTTAATATCCCAAAAACCCCTTATTATATGATTTTTATATCAAAGATATTAATCACATGTTGAAATAACATCCCGAAATCATCCCTTTGATATAAAACTACCCATAATAAAATATCCCTGCTTCCCTATAATTTTAGAACTTTAAATAAATCTAAAACTATATAATATAATTAAATTTGCAAAAAAGCGCATTTTTACATACTCTGTATTAAAAATAGCGCAAAAAAATAATACTTACTCCCGTTCCCGCATTACCTCTACCCAAGGTTAAAGCTTTAACCTTACCCCTTTCCCCCGGTATATATATCCTTACCACAGATTAAACCTTGGTTAAATCATTTATAACCCGCCCCATTCACTTTATGTATAAACTCATTTTATACATAAGTTTCATTAAATAATTCAGTGCCCTCACGCTCATCCTCAACCCTCTGATCATCCTTACATTTCCAATCCAATGATCCACGCTCAACACGATCATTTGGCCTCATGCCTCATCCTTCCCCGTCGTGATTAAATCATAACCGCCCGATCACCAATGCTTGCCTTGATCCCACGGTCCAAATCTAATGTGATAAACCATTCCTTTGTCCCACCATTCCCATCGCATTAATTATTAATCGTTGATCATCTCTATCGAAATCAGTGGATGATAGTGAACCCGGGTCCCACTTTCCCTTGTCTCGCAACTTCCTGATGCATCTCAACCGTGTGCATCGTTCAAATCACATTCGACAGCGCATATTCAACATCGCATCCCAAAAGTGATTGAACAAAGTTTATGAGGAATAATGCGATAAAAGTTGTTTCGTGAAACCACCATATGCTACGTGTCTCAATTCTACTGGATCATGTTCCAAAAGGGAAAAAAATGCTTACCGCTAAGGAGCAATGCGATAACCACTAATGGTTTCGCCTTCAATGTAAAAACCACTCCCGCCATTTGATTTTGACCTGTAATTAATGTCCTGCATATCAATAAAACCTAAGGTTTTAACCTTAGTTTTTCATTGTTTCCATATCATTTGCACCTTCGCCCTTTAGAAAACTACTCACATACACCATTTCGAAGCCTCTGCTGACCAATTTTCCCATCTGAAGCCGATTTCCCCTCTAAAATTCACCGCTGAAGACTCTCTATGCCTTCTATCAAGCAACTACGACCAGTTTGAAGATTGGTGCAATCCTGAACATTCTCCTCGATCGCCATTATACCTTTAAAAATGTATTTCTCTGAATTTCAAACCCATATTTCATGAATTCAAATGAAAATTGAAATCAATCACAGTGAGAAATATAAATTGCCTAATCTGAAAGTGCCCAAACCTTGAAAAGGCAAGGGGAACCCTATCAAAATTTTCCCAGAATTTTCCATCTCCTAATTTTCCATCTCCTCCAAATTTATTTTTTTTCAGTATTTTTTACCATCTAAAGGCAATTTTCACGGTTTAAATCTATTCGAATTACAAAAAAATTCATTAAAATCCTTTTTCCAGTCGTCTGCACATTGTAAATCTGTGTTTTCATCCTAAAAGCCTTGCCCAGATTCTGAATTTTCCTTAAAAGCAACTTAATTAGCCTTCTATTTCCCAAAAATAAACTAAGAAAACAGTCTAATCTTGCTCAGTTTTATTCAAAATGACAAAAAATCAGGTCACTCCTAGGACTGGAGGTCCCAAACCTCAGGATCCTGCCTTCCGCAAGCTTTCAAACCCTGATTGCAGATTCCACTGAAGTAGTTAGACCTTTGCAGCCACCTGTCACCTCTGAAGAAAAAATTTCATTAATTGATTTGGACTACAGAATCTCTGATCCTTCATTAGAATTCAACTTACTTGAAGTGCACAACTGGTGCTATGAAAAATTTGTGAAAAAGGTTGAAAATGATATACCTATCTGGGACGCAAACTTGCCTAAATATGTGGTTCCCATTACACATCAAGCTCAAGATTTCATTAGGTTATGTCAATTACACTATATCCCTAACCAGAGATGTACGGTAAACAAAGATAGATATTTCATGTGATATATAACTGTTGAAGCCATCAATGATATGCTCCAACAAAGCCATGATCCAAGAGCAGTATCATTGTCCATTGAAGATTTAACACAGCTCTATCTAGATCTGGACTTCCCTAAAAGATTCATGATCTTTCAAAACTTCTGGCCCACCCATGTTGACATTCCTAAGGTAAATCCACCTTATACCACTTCTGACTTCCCTAAAGGTTCTCAACAAATCATTTCTATGCTTTCATTCATCCTAGGCTATGTTAATGATGAGTTTGCAGATGCCTCTATTCTAGGTTTCCTCTCTACCTTGTCTCCAGGACACCCACCATCCATAGTTTTCAATTTTTCCAAACTCATTGCTGATAATATGCATTATCAGTTGACTAAATTACCTGAGGAAGGAGTATTCAGATATTCATCCTATCTGTTACATCTCTTCCTATTTTTTCAAGCAGAAAAGTTCCCAATTGCATTACAGAAGATGGATGTGGAAGGTAAACCTCTTTCAGTGGTATTATGGAATTCTTTACTCAAAAAAGACAATAGTGAATACAGCTATAAAGACTTCAATGATTTGTTTATTAAACTTGCCATGAATTTGTTGAACAAAGAAGAGCCACCAAGGATTAATGAAGACATCAAAAGAATTTTACAGTTGTCTGAAAACTGTAAGGTAGGAGACTGGTATTTGTACGAAAATCACACAAAACTTAGAGTATATGGTGCACTCCTAGCTCCTTACAAAATACCCAAGTTTCTAACTACCAGGATTTTTTCTTTAGAGTACTTGAGACAGATGTTGAATGCAGATGCAGTGAATTTCATAGCTTCCAAAAAGAAAACACAGTTCAAGCTCAAAAATCAAATTGGCCCCTTTATAGTCAATAAAAGAGAAGCCATGAGAGAAATAACCAACAAATTGTCAGAGTACAAGTTCCAACAAAGTTTCAACTGGAACTATGACTCTCATGGAATTTTGAGTAATATTAGGGTCAAGTGTAAGTTAACTCCATTCCTCCATGACTCAAAGCCACAAATTGAAAAGCATGCTAATCAGATTGAATGGGTTACAAACACATTGATTGATGATAGATAGGGAATATAAACAGATAACATGCAGGGAAAATAGATGGATAGTACACAGGTAATTACAGTTGGAAAATAAGCAGAAGTGTCCAATAAAAGACGTAGAAAAGAAGAAGGCTATACTGCAGAAGTCATTGCAGATAGAGATAGATGACAATGAAGATTCAACAAATAGATGATGAAGCAACATTGATTGTCAAGGAAACACTCAAATAGATTCAGAAAAGTCAGATTGTAGCACAGGAAAAGGACACACTAATGATAGAAAAACAGGTTGATTCAGAAGGTCCATCCTCTTCCAAAGCAGCTGAAGAAAGAGATTCAGATACTCAGAAAAAATTTTAAGTAGATCAGAGAAAGAAATGAGGAAATTAAGAATGAAGTTTATTCTAAATTCCTTAAAGAAAAGCCAGGAAACAAAGATAGATTGCTTACTGCATTTGATTACCCCGCCAACAAAATGCTCATGTAATTTCTGAAACCCACAGTTGCTGATTATACAAAGACAGATGTAGAGGTGGACACTGATACAATTCATGAATTAGATCAGATTGAGTTCCACAAAAGCACAACTGAAATTCTATATTCAAAGGTAGTCCACAAAACCAAGAGTGCTACCATGCTTCAAAAGATTGTATCTAATCTACAAGTTCAAATAAAATTAGGTAAGGCATCTCTACATGCTAAGGATTTGAGGATCACATCCTTAGAATATTTGGTGATAGAAAATGGAGTATATCCCTCCAATATTGAAGTTTCTAAGACATTGATAAGGCAAAAGAATGAAGATATTGTTGCCTTGAGAAAGCAACTTAAACTTCCACAGAGTGAGCACCCACAGGCTAAAGAAATTCCTCAGGATAAAATAGAGAAAGATGAATTAATGCAGCTAGTTTTAAAGAGGACAACTCAGATCAAAGAAATGGAAAACCAGACAAAAACTTTGATGAAGGAAAATGAAACACTGAAAAAAGAAAAGGAAACCTCCATTCCTACAGTCATCCCAATGGTAACTGCTGTTGTCCCTTCCACATTGGCAGAAAATTTAGCACTAGAAGGATTATTGGAAATTGCAGTGTCAATTACATCTAAAGATATTTCTGCCACTTCATCATCTACATCACAAGTACATCAAACAGGTGAAACAACTGACATAGTAAAGGCCATGGAAGAGATGTCCCTAAAGAATAATGAGATAATCAACTTGAAAAGCACCATTCAAACTCTTGAAACATCAAATAGAAATACATTGATTACTTCCAAGGGACATGAAAAAAGAGCAAACAGACTTCAAGAGCAGGTAAATATTTTGCAGCAACATGTCAATCTCAGTGAACAGGTATCATACATCAAGAACTATCTTTGGAACAACATAATTCAAGGCATACATCTACAGTGGCCTTTAATCCAAATCATTTATGAGCAGAAGGATCTACTTAAGGTAGCACAAGTAGAAATTCAGAAAACCAAAGAAGAACTAGCTGACAAACCTTCTCAAGCTTTGAAACTTATTACATTTTTAAACAACAAAAAAAGAGAGACGCTTGAAGGGCTGAAAATTCAGGATAGGACTGAAAGCATACTACAAATCAAGAAAGTCATAAACAAAAGGAATATGATGAACAATTTGGAGGAAATATGTAAAGACATGAACTTTTCAATCACAAAGTTTTTGGCCAAATACACTATACTAACACAAGCAGGCCTTCCAGACATCATGTCTTTAATGAAAATTTAATGGTTCAGGCAGAGTATGACAAGAAGATTAGAGAATATGCCAAAGAACATGTAAAAAAGCCTCTGCCACAACGTTCCCCAACTAGAAAAGTTATTTTGGAGTATTTTGAGAACTTATTTTTTCTACAAAATGAGATTAAACACGTCTTCATTGTCAATCCAAACTTTGCAAAGTACATTGAGGCTGATGAGAGCTACATGAAATTGAAGAACATGAAAATTCCCAGTGTAGAACAATGGTAGGAATTCACTGATTTGATATAAAGGTTTGCAAACAAGAGCAGAAAATTACATGAAAAGTAGAATATTACTGTTACCTAAAGGTAAAAATCAGATTGAAAGTGTATCAGGGTAATGATCAGAGTCAAAGAGTATCATTCAAAACAATTTTTACTGTTGATTATTCCTCATTTTACAGCAGTCAAGTAGTAATAAAACAACGTAAAGAGTATCCGAGTATAAAGTACAGGATGAAGAGTGTATTACAAGTTATCTTCCAAAGATATTTTTCCAAGTGCCAGCAAGCATTTCCAGCAGCTACAACAAAGCAATAAGTTAAGATAATTAGTCCTATTTTTTATTGATAATAGGACAACTTTCCAATTTGTTTTGCAGTTGTCCCTCTTTATTTTATTTTTTCCTAGAGATATTCTCATATCTCTTAGATATTTTGTAAACAATCGGATTGTATAAATACTTCTATTTTTGAAGTATTAAGTGTGGAATAAAATTTGTCAAGACTACTATAGACATTTTTGTTGAATACATTAGAGTTTGTGTGAGTCTATTTGTAAAGCAGCAGACTGAAACTAAGTCAAATAGACATCATAACTCGGGATTCTTGTGTTGATTAGATAAGTCAAGTATTTTCCTGTTTTCATTATTTATCTTTCTAAGTTCCATACATACATTTACATGATTTCTGTCTTAAATGATTAACTAGGAAAGATTAAATAGGATTAGTGTCAAAAGCTCCCTGTTTTTTACTAGTTATTCATTGATATGTTTTCTGTTGATATCCAGATTAAGAATCCTTAACTGCTCTTAGTCCCTTTTGATCCCTTTATTTCATCTTATTTTTTGTAACTTAAGGATCCTTCATTTCCCTTTTGTTCAAACCTTGCCATTTAATCAAAAAGCCTATTTCCAAACCCTTTGAAGGTCATCTACATTACCCTAAGTACATTTTCTCTTTTGACCTTATTTCCTAGCTCTGCTTGCCAAGAAGTTGAATCCATAGCCCAATGGTCTGGTAGATCCCTTTGTGTTTTACCTTGAAGTACCTTTTATTCCCACCAAACATTCAAAACAAACCAATTGTCCAATTATAACCAACCTAAAATCTTATAACAAAAACAAAGCTAAATCTTGAGGAGAGATCCCTCTCCGAAATTTAGGAAGGCTAGATCCTGAATTTCAAAAGTAGGTTCTTGGTTACCCCTGGTTTTCTTCAACTATAAATCCTCATCTCACAACCTACTGGAAACCATACTGGGGAATTAACCACTCTCCAGTTTTAAGTTTAATCTTAGAGGAATATTTTAAAAAATAATCTTTTCTAATTTAAGGATAAGTTTAAAGGTTGTGGGTATTTATACAATAATCATTCTGGCTCCCAAGAAAGTCTATTATACTATATCCAATCTTGATCCCAACCCTGCAGATATAGTAGACAATCCGAACCAGATAGGAAAAAAGAAAAAACAGATTGTTAGTTTAGAAACTGAAGTGCCCATGAGAAAAGCTAATTCCTTACCCAAAGAATTAGTAAGCTTATCAGATATAGATTTTGATTTCAACTTTGAAAATTCATTATTTAGAAATAAATCTGAAACTGATTTAAAGGAAACTATTATAGATCCTGTTTTTACTTCTTTCGTGAATGAGAAACAAAAAATTATTTCAGCATCAATAAAATCAGACAAAACTGAAATTCAAATTCCAGTAGAAAGGGTAAATGTTACACGAATTAAAGACGTTGATGAAGCTATTAAATTAGCCAATTTTTTGTCTCAATTTAAACCTCCAGTTTCTCAACTATACACCATCGTTTTTCCAGCAGCAGATTCAACTCTGTATGCTACCACTTCATTTATAGACTCCACTATCAGTTCACCCCCAGAGCTTGTTAGTCCTGAGTTGCCTTTGCAGCCTAGGATCATATATTCATCATACCCTCAATCCACCTCAAGTTCATCCATAGAACCATTCATTCCCAAGTTGCCTGTGCAGCCTAGGATAGTATTTCCATCATCCACTACCACTGCACCCACTAGCTTCATAAGCACTTCATCTATATTTTCTAGCCATACCACCTATTTTTCATCCCCTTTTCCAAGCTCTTCAAGTATAGCTTTCATCACATCTATTTTTATAACCAGCACTATTCCTACCACTACTACTGTATATCCCAGTTTAGCAAAAATCCAAGCCATGGTTGCCAAATATGCTTCCCTACTTTTACCCCAACCTCTCAATGATATGTCAGATGGATATCAGAAAATTGTTCTCTTATTTGATGGTCTCTCACAATATTCTGCACAACAACATGTAACCAAAATGAATGACTTTTGTGAGATCTATGAAATAGATGAAGCTGATGTTCAAATGCGATTATTTGCCCAAAGCCTAACTGGAGAAGTAAAAAAATGGTTTAAGAATCTAGCTGCTGGTAGTATCATAGATTTAGCTGCATTTCATAGAGCCTTTATAAATAAATGGGAGAAAAATAAAAATCCTTTACAAATTTTATCAGAATTTGATTCCATGAAAAGAAATCCTACTAAGTCAGTTTAGGACTTTTGCACTAGATACAACAGTATCTACAATTATATTCCTACAGATCTTAAACCCACTCCATATTCCTTGCTACTCAAATTCCCTGATTGTTTTGATGTATACATGGCCTACCAACTAAGAGAAAGAGATGCAAAGACTCTAGAACAAATTAAACTGAATGCAGTTAGCATGGAAATTAATATCTTAGCCAGAAAAGCAAGACTGAGAACAAAAGAAGGGTTACCATAAAAGAGGAAACATCAAATTATGAAACAAAATTAGATATTCTTGCTAGAACTTTAGACAGAGTGGTAGATAGATTAGATAGCATGGAAAGAAAGCCTACTTGGGACAATCAACCCCAAATAAGGAATCCAAATTTTCAGAAAAACAACAATACTGGAAAGGCTAAAGAGCCTGCTCTAGATCAGAACATAAGAACCCCATTTCAAGAGAACTATGCTGAAATTTCTCGTGATCATGATGATGAAGAGGAAGACATTAACATAGTGATGGGGATAGATGAAAGCAATACCCTTTTCCTCACACAAGAATATTTAGAAATAGTTGAGCTTCAACAACTCAGACTAGACTCTAATGAATCCTTTCATTTTAAACAAGGTTATGATTCTGCTATAAACGAAATTCATAGTCAATATAACCTTCGAAGTAAGAAAACCAATGATCCTTCTAACAAAACATCTGCTTCAAACCAGAATAAAAAGAAAGATGAAACTTCAAAAAACAAGATTTTGCAAATTCTCCCTAGAGACAATAAACAAAACTCCAATCCCTAAAGTCCAAAGATTGTTGATATCACTGATCAAACTATTCAATCATCTAATTCAGTGAAAAAAACCATCCCAGATTGAAAGAAAACTTCTACTGATCCTAAATCAACAAGTTCTAAAAATGACACTCAAAGAAAGCCTTTGGTTGATAGTTCAAAAACTGATAAAGCTTTTTCTTCTACTCGAACTGCCTTTGAAAAAAGAAATACAAACAACAGTAATCAACAGACTCAAACTGGAAACAGTAAAACAACTGGTGAAACCCAAGAAAAATCATCCCAAACGATAATTCCAAAAGATGAATTAATTCAAGCCATCAAATCTCAGTCAACATTTAATATTCAATCTAAAATATCTAAGTTGAAGATAGCCATTCCCTTAACTGAATTGGCTAAAAACGACTTGTATAGATCTATTATTACTGAAACATTGAATGTAAATGAAAATGAGGATACAATTAATATGAGTGATGATAGACCTGAATTAATCTTTGGTCCCAATGTAGATGGTAAGCATTCAGATGGGTCAGTACCTCCATTTTACTTAAGTCTTACTATCCATGATCAGATATTACATAACGCAATGCTAGATACTAGAGCTTCTCATAATCTAATGCCCAAAGAAATAATGGAAACTCTGAGTCTAGACGTAACCCGACCATATAAGGATTTATTCTCTTTTGACTCAAGTAAAGTCCAATGCATAGGATTGATTAAGGATTTATGTGTGAAATTGGTCCAATATCCTGGTAAAATCATGATCATGGATGTTGTGGTAGCCGATATCCCGCCAAAGTATGGCATGCTGCTTTCTTGCTCATGGGGAGCAAAGTTGCAGGGATCTCTAAAACTTGACATGAGTTATGCCACTATCTCGGTATTCGGACAGCCCAAAAAGATTTACAGAGAAACGTTAATGAATTTTATGATCAACAATGCCGAAAGACCTACCAATTACTCAATCTATTCAACTCCCACTGATCTTGATTCCTTTATTCTTTGTAACTCTGATCATAATAATATCCAAACTGAACTCACTGATATAAAGCCTAAAATAATGGACGATTACATTGGTCATGAAGCTTTATGGCATTTAGATTTTGATGGTTCAATAAATAAATTTGGAGCTGGAGCTGGTGTGTGGATCACCAACATTGAAACTAGTCATTCCCAAGGGCATGCCTTTAGATTGAATTTCAAATGCACCAATAACATGGCTGAATATGAGGCTTTAATCTTAGGTCTCCAAATCATTAGAAAATTGGGAGGTCAAAGAATATTGATCATGGGAGATTCGGAGTTAGTTATCAAACAAACAAATGCAGAATACTCTATCCACAATCCCAGATTAGCCAGATACAGGGACACAACAAAAGATTTGGTTGAAGATTTGTTAGAAAGCAAGTTTGCTATTATTCCTAGAAAACATAATCTACAAGCCCATTTTTTAGCAACCTTTTCCAACACCTGCAAACTTCCATTTTCACCAATACAAAAATACACTATTGAAATCAAACACAGACCTATTGTCCTAGATAATGTAAAATACTGGCAAATTTTTTCAGAAGATGAACAAATCTATCACTTTTTGAACAACGAAGGAGAGCTTCAAAATTGCCAAATTGATAATGATTGTAATATAGATTTACTTTGTAACATAGATTCAAATTCTTGTCAAATAGATGATTTAGATGTACATACTTTTGATAAATCCACTATATTTACTCAGAGTGACATAGATGACTTGGAAAAAGTAGATATAGAGGAAATGATTGAAGATGAGATAGATTTGATACATTTGAAACATAACATTTTACCAAAAGGTTTGACTCCCTTAGAGGACCTGTTTGATTCCAATGATGTGCCCAAAAAGCCAAAGATGGAACCATTCAGGGCTGATATTGAAGAGTGTAAAATAGGAACAAATAAAAAACCAAAAATGATCAAAATGTCAAAATCCTTACCATCAGAAGAAAAAGTTAAATATACAGAAATTTTGAAAGAATATCAAGATGTCTTTGCATGGGGTTACGAAGATCTAAAAACTTACTAACAAAGACATAATTCAACATAAGATTCCTTTGAAAGAAAATAAAAAACCTTTTCAGCAAAAATTAAGAAGGATTAATCCAATTTTGTTGCCTTTAATTGAAAAAGAGGTTAAAAGAATGTATGATGCACACATAATTTCCCCAGTCAGATATTTTGATTGGGTTTCTAACTTAGTGCCCACCAGAAAGAAAACAGGAGAAATTCGACTATGTATAGACTTTATAAATCTCAATAAAGCTTCTTTGAAGGAAAATTACCCCTTGCCTAAAATGGACCATATTTTGCAGAGGGTGGTAGGTTCTTCAATAATTTCTTTACTAGATGGTTTCTCTGGTTATAATCAAATTCTAGTTCATAAAGATGATCAAACTAAAACTGCATTTACCACTCCTTGGGGTACTTTCATGTATGTGAAAATGCCTTTTGGATTAAAAAATGCAGGAGCTACATTTCAGAGGGCCATGGATATTGCCTTTGCTAAGGAAATCCATGAATTTTTAGTTATTTATCTTGATGATATTATTGTCTTTTCAAAAACAAATGATGAACACTTGGATCACCTGAGACAAGTCTTTATCAAGTGTAGAAAATATGGTATATCCTTAAATCCTAAAAATACTCTTTTCGGACTAGAAGAAGGAAAACCGTTAGGACACATAATCTCCAAGGAAGGCATTAGGATAGACCTTGCAAGAATTGAAGCTATTTTGAACACTGAACCACCAAGGAACATAAAATAACTTCAAGCATTCTTGGGTAAAATCAATTTTTTGAGAAGATTTATCTCTAACCTGGGTGAAATCATAAAATAACTTAACAATATGCTTAAAAACGACTCTGCAATAAAATGGACTGTCAAATACAAACAATCTTTTGAATCCATAAAATAGGCCTTGACAAAAGCACCAGTCCTAATCAGCCCAAACTATACAAAATATTTCATAATCTTTTCCTTTGCATCTGAACATACCATAGTTGCAGTTTTACTGCAGAAAAACAGTGAAGGTTTTGAACAGCAATTGCATTTTTTAATAAAGCCCTCAGAGATGCACCTCTAAAGTATAATATCATGTAAAAACAAGCTTTAGCCCTGGGTAAAGCCATAGATGATTTCAGAGTTTACATACTCCATTCCCACATCATTACATATGTCCCCAATGCTGTAATT
Source organism: Pinus albicaulis (assembly GCA_034641835.2). Classification (NCBI taxonomy): domain Eukaryota; kingdom Viridiplantae; phylum Streptophyta; class Pinopsida; order Pinales; family Pinaceae; genus Pinus; species Pinus albicaulis. Next base: position 598,872,071 of record CM076575.1, read on the forward strand.
AAAGATATTCTTACACAAGATGGACCTGATGGTAGGAGAGGAAAGTGGATTTCCACTATCCTTGAATATGATCTGGAAATCAAACCAAAAAATCTCATTAAGGGACAGGGATTAGCCAGATTGATGGCCGAATCCAATTGTAATGCTTTAGATATAAATTTCATTGCACGGATAGATGACTAAGAGGAGATGGCGACTCCATTGATCAGTGAGGCCTATCTAGACTCACCATGGTACTCTGATATTATCTTTGAACTCACACATTTACAAGCTCCTCCTGGGTTAACTAAAACCAAAGCTAGATTCATCAAACAAAAAGAAATGAGGTTTTTTATACTAAATAATGCACTTTATTGGAAAGAAAATAGTGGGATTTTACTAAATTGTTTATTAAAATCAGAGGCTGACAAAATTCTTGAGGAATTTCATGCAGGTGACTGTGGAGGCCACTTATACTAGAAGAGTACAACAGACAAAATACTGAGAGATGGTTTCTACTGGCCAACTTTATTTTCTGATGTCAAAAAATTTGTTACCTCCTGTCACAAATGTCAAATTTTTGAAGGGAAAAAGAAACTATTGCCCTTACCTCTTAAGCCTATATCTACTGAAAATCCATTTCAACAATGGGGGTTAGACTTCATTGGTGAAATCCACCCTCCATCCTCAGGCCAACATAAATGGATTTTAACTGCTACAAATTATTTTACTAAGTGGATAGAAGTTGTTCCCACTAGGCAAGCCACTGATTCAATTATAATCTCATTTATAGAAAGTAATATTTTGTCAAGATTTGGATGCCCACATAAGATTATTACTGACAATGCAGCTGCATTAAAATCCAAGAAAATGATCTCTTTCTGTCACAAATACCATATTACCTTGGGAAATTCCACTGCTTATTATCCCCAGGGTAATGGTTTAGCCGAATCATCAAACAAAAGCCTAATCAATATCATCAAAAAATTACTTCAAGAAAACAAGAAGACCTGAAACAAAAATCTAGTCTATGTCTTATGGGCTGATAGACTTACCACAAAGAAGTCTATTGGAACTTCACCTTATCAGATTGTCTATGGAATGGATGCAGTTTTCCCCTCTTCCTTGGGTGTTCCAGTCATGAAGATTATCCAGGAATCATAGGTGGAAACAAATGATATTCAACGAAGAATTAATGAAACCATACATCTTCAACAAAGTAGGGAGGAATTTTATGAAAGATCTCAAGTTCTACATGATAAAATTAAAAAGATTTTTGACAAAAGAAGTAAATAAGATGATTTTTTCATTGGAGATCAAGTTTTGAGATGGGATTCACGGAGAGAGGACAAAGGCAAACATGGAAAGTTTGAATTTCTATGGCAAGGACCTTATGTGATATATGGTTACAGAGGTAACAATTCTTTTTTCATCAATAATTTGGATGGAATTGAACTTAAAGAAGGACCAGTGAATGGTAGGATGCTGAAACACTACTATTTTTATGAGTCAGTCACTAGTTAGATTCATTGACTTTATCATTGTAAATATTCATTGCAAGTGTGTAGGTTGGATTGGAGATTTTATCTACAAAGTTGAAGCCCGAAGAGAAGGCCCTAAGCTTTGCAGTATAAAATATCATAAGTATGAATTGATGAAGAAATCAGAAGGCAATTACAGGATCACCAAGGTTAAAGTTGAAGGCTACTGATCTTAGAGTTCTTGACATTCCACCAGGAAATGCCATCCCCAAGTGAAGCTGATGTTAGTAACCTATAAATATAGGATTCATAATTTTGACTTGACTAATGGTAGTCTTGCAAATATGTACAAACTTTTCTTTTTGAAGGTTATTTTCCCATATTTTGTATAAAAAAAAAAGAAAAAAAAAAGAGGGTAAAAAGTCCTAAAAGAAAGATCAAAGGACTTAGAAAAAATAATATACCCCAAAAGAAAAAAGATGAATAAAATATGAAAGTGTGCAAGTCTAAATGCCACTACTTTTACATTTTGCAGTTGATTATGGCAGTGTCAATAAATGCCATAATTTGTGATGAGTTGAACAATTTAATCTTGACTTGTCATCTTTCAATTTCAAATGTTGTAGATAGTGAATAAAGAATTGTCATACAGTTTAATCATGACAATTCAGTATTTAGGTAGAGAATAAAAGAATCCAACAATTTAATCTGGATTCTTGGATGAAATAAGTGTAGAATTAGATATTTTACTGCTTTCAAAAAAGAATAAAAGGTTGTAAGGTTTCTAGTTCAAATGCACCCGATTAAAATAGAAGGAAAAAATGTTAGAAGGCATGACTAGGTAGGTAGAAGAAGGTGGGAAACATCATTGTAAATATCTTTCACCAGGCTATAAATAAAATAATTTCCCCTCCCTATGGCAATTTGATATTCTAGACTAGCAGTCAAAGAGGCTCAAGGCATTTCCTTGACTTTTGTTGGGACCGAACCCAAGGCTCAAATGACTGATTAGTTAAAAATGTTAAGTTTCTATATTAATCCCAGAAATTTTCATCATTTACCCTTCATGCACTCATCACCATTTGATCTCATAAGTAAGAACTCTTTTCTTATTTAAATGTTACATAAAGGCCTATTTGATTAACTTCCTCCATTTTACAAAGCATAAAACCCTCAAAAAACATGATATACTAAGTGAAATGAGTTATGAAAATGAAACTTTATTCTAATTTTCACTTTCCTTAGTTTTATTTATGAATTTTTGAGTATTCATTGTCCCTTTTCATATTAACACTTAACTTAGTTATTAACTCCCTATAAAATATCCTAGTCCTATTAATATAACTTCTTTTTATTTTAATATCCCAAAAACCCCTTATTATGTGCTTTTTATATCAAAGATATTAATCACATGTTGAAATAACATCCCGAAATCATCCCTTTGATATAAAACTACCCATAATAAAATATCCCCGCTTCCCTATAGCTTTAGAACTTTACATAAATCTAAAACTATATAATATAATTAAATTTGCAAAAAAACGCATTTTTACATACTTTGTATTAAAAATAGTGCAAAAAAATAATACTTACTCCCGTTCCCACATTACCTCTACCCAAGGTTAAAGCTTTAACCTTACCCCTTTCCCCCAGTATATATCTCCTTACCACAGATTAAACCTTGTTTAAATCATTAATGACCCGCCCCATTCACTTTACTTTATGTATAAACTCATTTTATACATAATTTTCATTAAATAATTCAGCGCCCTTGTGCTCATCCTCAACCCTCCGATCATCCTTACATTTCCAATCTGACGATTCACACTCAACACGATCATTTGGCCTCATGCCTCATCCTTCCCTGTCATGATTAAATCATAACTGCCCAATCACCAATGCCCGCCTTGATCCCACGGTCCAAATCTAATGTGATAAACCATTCCTTTGTCCCACCATTTCCCCCGCATTAATTATTAACCATTGATCATCTCTATCAAAATCAACAGATGATAGTGAACCCGGGTCCCACTTTCGCTTGTCCCGCAGCTTCCTGATGCATCTCAATCGTTCGCATCATTCAAATCAAATTCGATGGCGCATATTCAACATCGCATCCCAAAATTGATCGAGCAAAGTTTATGAGGAATAACGCGATAAAAGTTGTTTCGTGAAACCACCATATGCTATGTGCCTCAATTCTACTAGATCGCGTTCCAAAAGGGAAAAAACTGCTTATCGCTTAGGAGAAATGCGATAACCACTAATGGTTTCGCCTTCAATGTAAAAACCACTCCCACCATTTGATTTTGACCTGTAATTAATGTCCTGCATATCAATAAAACCTAAGGTTTTAACCTTAATTTTTCATTGTTTCCATATCATTTGCGCCTTCACCCTTTAGAAAACTACTCACAGACACCATTTTTTAGCCTTTTCTGACCAATTTACCCATATGAAGCCGATTTCCGCTCTGAAATTCACCGCCGAAGACTCTCTACGCCTTCTATCAAGCAACTACGACCAGTTTGAAGACTGGTACAATACTGAACATTCTCCTCGACCGCCATTATACCTTTAAAAAGGTATTTCTCTGAATTTCAAACCCACATTTCATGAATTCAAATGAAAATTGAAATCAATCACAGTGAGAAATATAAATTGCATAATTTGAAAGTGCCCAAACCTTGTAAAAACATGGGGAACCCTGTCAAAATTTTCCCAGAATTTTCCATCTCCTCCAAATTCAGTTTTTCAGTATTTTTGAACATCTAAAGGAAATTTTCACTGTTGAAATCTATTCGAATTACAGAAAAAGCCATTAAAATCCTTTTTCCAGTCGTCTGCACATTGTAAATCTGCGTTTTCATCCTAAAATCCTTGCCCAGATTCTGAATTTTTCCTAAAAGCAGCTTAATTAGCCTTCTATTTCCCAAAAAGAAACTAAGAAAACAGTCTAATCTTGCTCAGTTTTATTCAAAATGACAAAAAATCAGGTCACTTCTAAGACTGGAGGTTCCAAACCTCAGAAGCCTGCCTCCTGCAAGCTTTCAAACCCTGAACCTTCAAAAATCAACAAACCTACTCCTGCCCTAATTGCAGATTCCACTGAAGTAGTTAGACCTTTGCAGCCACCTGTCACCTCTGAAGAAAACATTTCATTAATTGATTTGGACTACAGAATCTCTGATCCTTCATTAGAATTCAACTTACTTGAAGTGCACAATTGGTGCTATGAAAAATTTGTGAAAAAGGTTGAAATTGATATACCTATCTGGGACTCAAACTTGCCTAAATATGTGGTTCCCATTACCCATCAAGCTCAAGATTTCATTAGGTTATGTCAATTACACTATATCCCTAACCAGAGATGTACGGTAAACAAATATAGAGAGTTCATGTGATATATAACTGCTGAAGCCATCAATGATATGCTCCAACGAAGCCATGATGCAAGAGCAGTATCATTGTCCATTGAAGATTTAATACAGCTCTATCTAGATCTGGACTTCCCTAAAATATTCATGATCTTTCAAAACTTCTGGCCCACCCATGTTGACATTCCTAAGGTAAATCCACCTTATACCACTTCTGACTTCCCTGAAAGTTCTCAGCAAATCATTTCTATGCTTTCATTCATCCTAGGCTATGTTAATGATGAGTTTGCAGATGCCTCTATTCTAGGTTTCCTCTCTACCTTGTGTCCAGGACACCCACCATCCATAGTTTTCAATTTTTCCAAACTCATTGTTGATAATATGCATTATCAGTTGACTAAATTACCTAAGGAAGGAGTATTCAGATATTCATCCTATCTGTTACATCTCTTCCTATTTTTTCAAGCAGAAAAGTTCCCAATTGCATTATAGAAGATGGATGTGGAAGGTAAACCTCTTTTAGTGGTATTATGGACTTCTTTACTCGGAAAAGACAACAGTGAATACAATTATAAAGACTTCAATTATTTGTTTATTAAACTTGCCATGAATTTGTTGAACAAAGAAGAGCCACCAAGGATTAATGAAGACATCAAAATAATTTTACAGTTTTCTGAAAACTGTAAGGTAGGAGACTGGTATTTGTACGAAAATCACACAGAAATCAGAGTATATGGTGCACTCCTAGCTCCTTACAAAATACCCAAGTTTCTAACTACCAGGATTTTTTCTTTAGAGTACTTGAGACAGATCTTAAATGCAGATGTAGTGAATTTCATAGCTTCCAAAAAGAAAACACAGTTCAAGCTCAAAAATCAAATTGGCCCCTTTATAGTCAATAACAGAGAAGCCATGAAAGAAATAACCAACAAATTGTCAGAGTACAAGTTCCAACAAAGTTTCAACTGGAACTATGACTCTCATGGCATTTTGAGTAATATTAGGGTCAAGTGTAAGTTAACTCCATTCCTCCATGACTCAAAGCCACAAATTGAAAATCATGCTAATCAGATTGAATGGGTTACAAACACATTGATTGATGATAGACAGGGAATATAAACATATAACATGCAGGGAAAATAGATGGATAGTACACAGGTAATTACAGTTGGAAAACAACAGAAGTGTCCAATAAAAGATGTAGAAAAGAAGAAGGCTATACTGCAGAAGTCATTGCAGATAATAAATTTAAAATCCTTTACAGTAAGAAAGCCAAAATGACAACTTCAGAGAAAGAAAAATCCATAGAGATAGATGAAAATTAAGATTAAACAAACAATAATGGTCAACAAATAGATGATGAAGCAACATTGATTGTCAAGGAAACACTCAAAGAAATTCAGAAAAGTCAGATTGTAGCACAGGAAAAGGACACACTAATGATAGAAAAACAGGTTGATTCAGAAGGTCCATCCTCTTCCAAAGCAGCTAAAGAAAGAGATTCAGATACTCAGAAAATTTTTAAGCAGATCAGAGAAAGAAATGAGGAAATTAAGAATGAATTTTATTCTAAATTCCTTAAACAAAAGCCAGGAAACAAAGATAGATTGCTTACTGCATTTGATTACTACGCCAACAAAATGCTCATGTCATTTCTGAAACCCACAGTTGCTAATTATACAAAGACAGATGTAGAGGTGGAAACTGATACAATTCATGAATTAGATCAGATTGAGTTCCACAAAAGCACAACTGAAATTCTATATTCAAAGGTAGTCCACAAAACCATGAGTGCTACCATGCTTCAAAAGACTGTATCTAATATACAAGCTCAAATAAAATTAGATAAGGCATCTCTACATGCTAAGGATTTGAGGATCACATCCTTAGAATATTTGGTGATAGAAACTGGAGTAGATCCCTCCAATATTGAGGTTTCTAAGACATTGATAAGGCAAAAGAATGAAGATATTGCTTCCTTGAGAAAGCAACTTAAACTTCCACAGAGTGAGCACCCACAGGCTAAAGAAATTCCTCAGGAGAAAATAGAGAAAGATGAGTTAATGCAGCTAGTTTTAAAGATGACAGCTCAGATCAAAGAAATGGAAAACCAGACAAAAACTTTGATGAAGGAAAATGAAACACTGAAAAAGGAAAAGGAAACCTCCATTCCTACAGTCATCCCAATGGTAACTGTTGTTGTCCCTTCCACATTAGCAGAACATTTAGCACTAGAAGGAGTATTGGAAATTGCAGTGTCAATTACATCTAAAGATATTTCTAACACTTCATCATCTACATCACAAGTACATCAAATAGGTGAAACAGCTGACATAGTAAAGGCCATGGAAGAGATGTCCCTAAAGAATAATGAGATAATCAACTTGAAAAGCACCATTCAAACTCTTGAAACATCAAATAGAAATACATTGATTACTTCCAAGGGACATGAAAAAAGATCAAACATACTTCAAGAGCAGGTAAAGATTTTTTAGCAACATGTCAATCTCAGTGAACAGGTATCATACATCAATAACTATCTTTGGAACAACATAATTCAAGACATACATCTACAGTGGCCTTCAATCCAAATCATTTATGAACAGAAGGATCTACTTAAAGCAGCATAAGTATAAATTCAGAAACCAAAGAAGAACTGGCTGACAAACCTTCTCAAGCTTTGAAACTTATTACATTTTTAAACAGAAAAAAAAAAGAGGAGCTTGAAGCGCTGAAAATTCAGGATAGGAATGAAAGCATACTACAAATCAAGAAATTCCTAAACAAAAGGAATATGATGAACAATTTGGAGGAAAGATGTAAAGACATGAACTTGTCAATCACAAATATTTTGGCCAAATACACTATACTAACACAAGCAGGCCTTCCATACATTCATGTCTTTAATGAAAATTTAATGGTTCAGGCAGAGTATGACAAGAAGATCAGAGCATATGCCGAAGAACAGGTAAAAAAGCCTCTTCCACAAGGTTCCCCAACTGGAAAAGTTATTTTGGAGTATTTTGAGAACTTATTTTTTCTAAAAAGTGAGATTAAACGCATCTTCATTGTCAAGCCAAACTTTGCAAAGTACACTGAGGCTGATGAGAGTTACAGGAAATTAAGAACATGAAAATTCCCAGTGTAGAACAATGGCAGGAATTCACTGATTTGATATAAAGGTTTGCAAACAAGAGCAGAAAATTACATGAAAAGCATAATATTACTGTTACCTAAAGGTAAAAATCAGATTGAAAGTGCATCAGGGTAATGATCAGAGTCAAAGAGTATCAGTCAAAACAATTTTTACTGCTGATTATTCCTCATTTTACAGTAGTCAAGCAGTAAGAAAACAACGTAAAGAGTATCCGAGTATAAAGTACAGGATGAAGAGTGTATTACAAGTTATCTTCCGAATGTATTTTTCCAAGTGCCAGCAAGCATTTCCAGCAGCTACAAAAAAGTAATAAGTTAAGATAATTAGTCCTATTTTTTATTAATAAGAGGATAGCTTGCCTGTTTGTTTTGCAGTTGTCCCTCTTTCTATGTAATAATCTTTATTTTTGCTTAGAGATATTCTCATATCTCTTAGATATTTTGTAAACAATCTATTTGTATAAATACTTCTCTTTTTGAATTATTAAGTGTGGAATAAAATTTATCAAGACTACTATAGACATTTTTGCTGAATACATTGGAGTTTGTGTGAGTCGATTTGTAAAGCAGCAGACTGGAACTAAGTCAAACAAACATCATAACTCAGGATTCTTGTGCTGATCAGATAAGTCAAGTATTTTCCTGTTTTCACTGTTTATCTTTCTAAGCTCCATACATACATTTACATGTTTTCTGTCTTAAATGATTAACTAGGAAAGCTTAAACATGATTAGTGTCAAAAGCTCCCTGTTTTTTACTGGTTATTCATTGATATGTTTTCTGCTGATATCCGGATTAAGAATCCTTAACTTCTCTTAGTCCCTTTTGATCCCTTTCTTTCATCTTCTTTTCTGTAACTTAAGGATCCTTCATTTCCCTTTTGTTCATATCTTTCATTTCATCAAAAAGCCTATTTCCAAACCCTTTGAAGGTCATCTACCCTACACTCAATACATTTTCTCTTTTGACCTTATTTCCTAGCTCTGCTTGCCAAGAAGTTGACTCCATAGCCCAATGGTCTAGTAGATCCCTCTGTGGTTTACCTTGAAGTACCTTTTATTGCCACCAAACATTCAAAACAAACCAATTGTCCAATTATAACTAGCCTAAAATCTTTTAACAAAAACAAAGCTAAATCTTTAGTAGAGATCCCTCTCCTGAATTTAGGAAGGCTAGATCCTGAATTTCAAAAGTAGGTTCTTGGTTACCCCTGGTTTTCTTCAACTATAAATCCTCATCCCACAACCTGAGAATTACTAGGGTGATAACAGGTAACAAGAATTCTTTTCCATACACCAATTGATATGGACTAAACCCAATTGTGTTTTTCCATGTTATCCTATATGCTCATAGTGCATCTCTCAATTTCTCTGACCAGTCCTTTATATTCATTTGTACAATCTTCTTCATGATATTCTCTAGGTGTTGTTTGTTGAATCCACTTGTCCATTTGCTTGAGGATGATACAGAGTTGATTTTCTATGTTTGATCTTGTACTTCTCCATAAGATCTCGAACAAGATTTTATGTGAACTATGTGCCTTGGTTAGTTACAATCTGTCACGGAACTCCATACCTTGCAAATATTTCTTCAAATAGAAAAGATACAACTGTATATTCTATTGCTTGTGCCACTGCCTTTTCCTCCACCCACTTAGTAACATAATCTTTACATACCAATATGTACTTCTTTTCGTTTGATGGCGGGTTGATTGGTCCCACAAAGTCTAGAGCCCATTCCTCAAATGGTTCTATCAATACTTATGGCTTTAATGGCATTTCATCTGATTGTCAGCCAGTAGTAGCCAAGTTTTAGCACTCTGTATGTCGTTCGCTTTTCTGCAAAATGACCACCACATGGCTTGTCATGACATGATTCCAAAATAACTATAATCTCATCTTCTCTAACATATTTTATTATTATCATATCAAAAATAGTAAAAAAGAGGTCACCATTGACCCAACTATATCTAGAAATTTCTCTAATTATCTTTCTTTTCTGTTCATTTGTGTAATGAGATGGTAGGATGCCAGATGATAAATAATTGGCTATATCTGCAAACCATGGAGTTTTGATAGTTATAGCAAATAGATGTTCATCTGGAAAATTATCTGAAACTGGATTTGGATCACCAAGTGAATCAATTATTGATAGAAAGTCTGCTACTTGATTATCCTTACCTGGTCGATATTGTACAGTGATGTTAAATTATTGCATCAATAACAACCATCTATTTATTATGCCATTTGTAATTGCTTTGTTCATTAAATATCTTATGGCTGAATGATCCGTGTGGATGAATACTTGATAACATGTTATGTAATGTCTAAATTTGTTAACTGAATGTACTATAACTAACATTTCTTTTTCTGTAACAGTGTAGTTCAATTATGTTGGTGTTAAGTTTTTCTTATGAAGTATATGGCATAATTAAATTGATTCTCTTTCTATCCAACTGATGCTCCTATAGTAGTTTCACATGCATCAATTGATATGTGAAATGGAAATGACCAATTGGGTCCTCGAAGAATGGGTGCAACTGAAAAATTTTCTTTTAATATCTCAAATGCATTTTGACAATTATTTGTCCATTGAAATTCCACGTCTTTTTCAAGTAACTTGAATAAAGGCAAATCTATTTTACTGAAATTTTCAATAAATCTCCTATAGTAGCCTGCATAACCCAAGAAAATTCTTACTTATTTTTGTGTTGTGGTTGGCATTAAATTCACAATGACTTGAATTTTTGTTGGGTCCACCTTAATTCCTGAAGAAGAAATATGGTGTCCCAACACTATTCCCTTAGTTAGCATCAAAAATCATTTTCATTACTGAGTGATAGATTTGTCTCTATGCATCTTTTCAAAACTTTTTCAAGCTTTTTTAAACAATCATCAAATTTTCTGCCATACATAGTGAAATCATCCATGTAGACTTCTACACACTCAGGGATCAGATCAGCAAATATTGCCAATACTTCTCTCTGAAAAGTAGTAGGTGGATTACATAAACCAAAGGGTAAAACATTATATGCATGTGTTCCCCATGGGCATGTAAATGTTGTCTTATCTTGGTAATTATAGACTTGATTAATACTAAGAACAGATTGAAGTTCTTGTTGTTATTCTCGATCAAGCCATGATAATAAAGAAGGATATTGAGTTGGAGGATACAATGTAACATGTTTTATTTCATCTCCATGTGCAATAATCATACTTCCTGACCTGCATCCAATGTAGGCATCTACAGTGGCTAACCATGGTTTGGATAAAATTAATGGACACCCTCCTAAATTTGTTTTTGGCTGCAAAATCAGGAATTCTACATGATACTCCCATGGATCCAGTGAGACAATGATATCTTCCAATATACCTTTTGGTACAAATTTAGATCTATCTGCAAGTTATAAAACTGTAGTAGTAGGCCTAATGTTTTTCAAGTTCAAATGTTTCATAGTCTCTGTAGTCATAACATTTATAGATGCTCCCAAGCATATTAAAGTCTTTGGCACTGAAAATTTGTTGATGGAAATGGTAACCATAGGGATCCCTGGATCAACATATTATTCAATGGTTGTATTTGTAGACATGAGACTAGCTAAACTTCCAATTACCTGGATTGTGCGTGAATATATTTTTCTTCTTCTAGGTTTCTTGATGCATAATTCCTTTATTGTTTATTGGAATATCTTTAATTGCCTATATTGAAATATCTTTAATTTCCTACAACAAAGGAATTTTTACATATGTATTCTTCAATTCATTCAGAATATCAAATTCAGTCAGAGATATTGGGATTTTATATTGTATTAACCTCTCTGGATATGGTGGATTCTGAGTCATAATAGATTTACCCTTCTGAATTTATTGTTCTAGCTGAGATCGTTGACTTTTTTCTCCTTGTTTAGTTTGTTCTTCTATTATTGGAGGAGAATCTTTATGTAACACCTTCTCAGACCTTAAGTGGACATCTTGTATGGGACGAATAAAATAGGTAGGATAATATGTTTTCTCTTCCACATTGTATGCTGGTCTATCCACTTTTTTAATTGGATTAGCTATTGGCTGAGCTGGAAATTGTGTTGGTCTAGGAGGTGGTTGGTTAGTAGGTAGCTGAAGCTGCTGAGGTTGAGTTAACATTGGTTGATTTTGGGGTGGAAATGGCATTGGTTGATGTTGCTGGAATTGTTGGTATTGAGGGTATGGTTGTTGATAATGATATTGTTGAGAGTACATATGGTGAGGTGGTTGGTTTCCATAGCCATATCCCCTCCAACCTTGTGTAGGTTGGTATTGATATTGTTGTGGAGGCCAAGCCTGCCATGGCATTGGAGTGTTCCATGAATTCTGAGGATATTGAAAATTCTTGGGGTTTTGTTGAGGGAATTGTTGAGGAATCCTTGGTTTCCAAGGTCTCCCTGGTTCCATATACTAGAGAGAGTCTACCCCTTGCACTTCTTCCATTTGAAACATTTTTAATTTAAGATAGTTTTCAGTTGCATTACTCTCAGTGAAAATTCCACACACTTGTATACCTTGCAAAGGACATTCCCTAAGTGGATTTTTTTGCCTACACTTTGGATAGAAGATTGCTAAGATTTCATCTTGTTCTTCCTTCTTATTCTTAGCTTTTAATACATCTACTTGTGTTCCCAAAGTGCTTAAGATATCTGTTTTGAAATTTTCTAGTAAACTTCCTATTTATGCTCTTGTTACTGCACTTGCTGCAGATTTGGAAGCTCTTGATGTAATATCTCTCTTTCCACTCTTTTCTCTTCCCCTAGAATATTTTTGATAGAGTTCAACAATTTCTTCAAATGGTAGATTGGAGATATCTCATTTTCCCATCACATTAAGGATATCTAAATATTCATCTCTGATACCCTTAATAAAGATTGTACGGATGGTATCAGGATTTAGAGAATGTTGTTTAGATTTTTGCAAATTGTAAAGAAATATTTCTAAATACTCCTCCCAACTTTCATCTTATTGTTGTGTCATTCTAAAAATGTCTTCTTTTGAGTCTCTAGCCCTGCAGTAAGCTTGATACATTTTAATAAAAAAATTCTTTATATCATCCCAAGAAGCTATTGTATGCTCTCCTAAACCCATAAACCATTTTAATGCTTCTTCTTTTAGAGTAGCAGGAAAGAGTCGAAGATTGTGTGTATCATTCGTGTATCCATAAGTTCTACATAAGATATTAAACTCAAACATAAATGAATCAGGATCTTATGTTGACATTCCATAAAAGTTAGGAAATACAGAAGGTGGAATGTTTTTCATTTTCACTTATTCTCCTAATATTTCTCTTGCATCTAATATTGGAAAGCCAAAATTAGCTTCCTGATCATTGTTATATTCTTGTTCATTATCGTGTAGTGTTCTGTTTTTATTTTCTCTTCTTGATTCTTCTTCTATCTTTCTTAGTGCTTTTGTTGTTCTATCTTCCTCTCTCTTTCTTTCTTCCTCAAATTTCCTTTCTTCCTCTCTTTTTCTTCTCCATTCCCTTTGTTGTCTCTCATATTCAATTCTTTGTTCAGGAGTCGTGATTGGCATATTAGATCCTTGTCCTTCTTCAACCATTTCCTATTCAAAGATTTGTAGTGTTTCAATATGAGGTTGATTTGGTGTTTCTTCAACCACTTTAATTTGTTGAAGGACAGGTTGCTCTAATTGTTCAACAACTGATTTTCTTGTTTCCTTTTGTTTTCCTAAGGAAGGAGTTTCTTTTGGTGATTGCTTTATTTTTACCTCCAAGGCTAACAAGATCTGTCTTTCAACTAGAGTTAATCTTTGTCCTGATCTCTGTTTTTCCTCTAAATCCTCTATAGTAGGTCTTCCAACAACTGGTGTTGTTTGTCCTGTGGATGGATGAGTTGTTGGGGGGTTTTTTTTAATGAATCTACCCTTTTGATCTTTATCTCTAGGCATAAAGAAACATAACTTGAAGAAAAACTATGTTTTTGTTGTTTTTTATGTTTTTGTTTTGTTTTTTTTGTTTTTATTCCTAATTGAGCACTTTGAAATATGCTTCCCCGGCAACGACACCAAAAAAAGTTGGGTTATTTACAGGGTAAACTAACACAAGTATTTTATTATCAATTCAAGCTTGTAGAATTTATAAGCATCTACAAGATATATGGGTTTCAACTATAGTCAAGTTTAGAAGATGAATTATTAATAATAAATGAAATTAATATTACAAATATAAATCTTAACTAAATAATTTCTAATTCAATTGTGTAATAAGCAACAGAAGAAGCCCCTAACTTAGGAGAACTTGTTTTTCCTTCTCTTACAAAACTACTTCATGAATTAGAAACCAAAAACAACTAAATAAACAATAGATCAAGATGCATGAAAAAATAATTGAAGATGCTCCTAACTAAGGAGATCATGGCTGTCCTTCATTACAGATTCATTCATTATTAATACCATTGTTAGAAAATAAGAACTTTAGAAAATCATTTAAAAGCAGGGAAGATGAATTCTAGCTCTAGCTCTTGATTAGATAGAAGGAATGTTTAACTTAAACATTGGATTTCCCCTTCATATGCAGAATATAAATTAGAATTATATTCATTAGCAATCATAAACCATTATCATACATCTAATTTACAGATTAAGCATAAAACAAAACTAGTTCAGGAAATTGCAACTAAAATAACCAAAAAGTGCACTTAGCTTGGTGTGGGGGCCCTCCACCCTTGCCTCAAACACTGTAAGTACTTTCAACTACTGAAAATCAGTCAAGAATTCACCATATATAACAGCATCAAAGGAAATAGAATAGGTCTTTCAATTAGCTCTCAAAGTTTCAGAAATATCAAAGTTAAGTTACACAAATTCTACATATGAATGCCTTCAATGTCTTAGGCTTAAATAGATAAAATATGAAACAAAATAACATAAAATTTCTCCTACGGCCATGGATATACTTATCCTATATTTTTGTGAAACCAGCTCCAAAAATAGAAGAAAAGAGATATCAACACCTTAGAAATAATCCACTTCGAGGGGGCAACCTCCAATACATTACATAAATGAACAATTCTTGGATTATTCAAATTACAAAACCTCCTTTCTATATATAGGAGTCCATGGGGCCACAATGTAATCTTAGTGGGGCCACAATGTAATCCTAACCGACCTAACAATAATAATTTAAGGGCATAATAATAACAATATGGGGGTTACATTGGTACAATAATAACAATAAGGGGGTTACACTAACAACAATAAGGGACTATACTAGTAATATAGGGACCTAACCTGCCCCTCTCCTTCAAAAAAGTGTTGTCCTCAATGATTGAGTAGCTCTGGGAGCTTTTGTATAAAATTCTCATCCTCCCATGTAGAATCTTCAGTGGGTAAGTTCTTCCACTCGATGAGATACTCTGAAATTGATCGATTTCGTAGTTGTCGAGTTCTTGTTTCTGTGACTGCTTCAGGTTCCAATATGATTTTTCCTTCCTCATAAAGTTATGGAAATATTGTTTGAACTGGAAGATTTTCACCTATAACCTTATTTAAGCATGAAACATGGAAAATCGGATGCACTCGTGTAGAAGCAGGAAGCTCCAATTTGTATGCCATAGTCCCAATCTTTTGCAACACCTTGTAAGGACCTTAGTACTTTGGCGATAATTTATTATCCTTATTAGCTTGCTTGTGGGACATTTTTTTGTATGGTTGTAGCCGTAAAAATACCCAGTCTCCTACATCAAAAATTCTCTCGCTGCGATGTTGATCTGCCTGTTGTTTCATTTGATTTTGTGGAAAATTCAGGTTATCCTTTAAGAGTTGGGGAACTTCTTGTTGATGCTCGATGTGATTTTCCACTGCTTGAACCTTTGAATTTTCTCTTAAATATGATGTGATGGATGGTGGATGATATCCATAAAGTACCATAAATGGGGTCATTTTTGCTGCAGTATGGAAGGAAGTGTTATACCACCATTCTACGAGAGGTAACCACTTGATCCATTGTGTTTGTTTATCATATACAAAAAAACGAAGATATCTTTCCAAACATTTATTTACTATCTCAGTTTTACCATCGGATTGAGGATGATAAGATGATCTATGAGCTAATTGAGTACCCAAACAAGAATATAACTTCGTCCAAAAATTTCCAGTAAAAATGGGATCTCTATCGCTCACAATAACCCTTGGGTTTCCATGTAGCTTTTGAATTGTGTCCATAAATGTAGTAGCAATTGTACTTGCTTTAAATGGATAAGATAATGCACAAAAGTGTGCATACTTGGTAATTCTATCAACTACCACCATGATGAAACTCTTTCCTTCGGACTTAGGTAAACCCGTGATAAAATCCATTGAAATCTCCTCCCAACGTTGACTTGGAATGGATAAAGGTTGTAGAAGTCCCGAGGTCTTAATTGTCTCCACTTTATTCTGCTGGAAAACCAAACATTCCGCCACAAACTTTTGAATATCAGATTTAAGGCCATCCCAAAAAAATTCTTTCTTCACCCTGTGGTAAGTTTTAAAAAATCCTGAGTGTCCTCCTAAAGGAGAAGTGTGCAATTCCAGAAGAATCTTTTGTTTTAGTTGGGAATTCTTACAAAGATATAAGCGATCTTTGTACCATAAGGAATCATTTTCCAACTAAATGTATCAGATGTACTAGGATCTTGCTGCAACTTTTGAATGAGTGTCCATACATCTTTGTCCTTCTTCCATTCATCTCTTGCTTCGGCTATCCAATCCGGTTGGATAATAGAAATGGCACAAAGCAATGCTTCCACCTCTTCATTCTTTCTTGAGAGTGCATCTGCAACAACATTAAGCTTTCCTTTTTTGTAGATTATTTCAAAGCCATAACCCAACATCTTTGTGACCCATTTTTGCTGCTCTTCTGAAGATAGTCTTTGTTCCAAAAAGTGTTTAAGACTATCATGATCAGTTTTTACCTTGAAGTGTCTTCCCATTAGGTAAGTTCGCCATTTCTTTAGTGCATGCAGTATTGCTAACATTTCCTTCTCATAAATAGGTTTCTGTAAATACTTTCCTTTAATTGGACGACTTTCAAAAGAAATGGGTCTTCCTTCTTGCATTAAGATAGCACCAATTCCATTTCCTGAGGCATCACATTCCACAATAAAGGTTTTTGTGAAGTCTAGCATATCTAAGACCGGTGTTAGGCACATTGCCTCTTTAAGATGTTCAAACGCCTTAGGTTCTTCAGGAGTCCATGAAAATGCATATTTCTTCAATAATGTTGTTAGAGGTGCTGCTATTCTCCCATAATTCTTAACAAACTTGCGATAATACCCTGTTAACCCGAGAAATCCTCACAACTGCTTTATGGCTGTGGGGAATTTCCATTCCTTAATGGCTTTAATTTTGTTAGGGTCTACCTTAACACCCTCGTGAGATACAATATGACCTAGATATTCGACCTCTTTTACTCCAAAGAAAAATTTGGATGTTTTTGCATATAATTGTTTCTCCTATGATAGTTTGAGCACCCTATCAACATGTTGAACATGATCCTTCCAAGACCTTTGTGTAGATTAGTATATCATCAAAAAATACTAGCACAAATTTTCTAAGGAAGGGTTTGAAAATGGAATTCATCAACCCTTGAAATGTAGAAGGTGCATTGGTAAGGCCAAAAGGCATGACCAAAATTTCATAATGACCCTCATGAGTTTGAAATGCTGTTTTTGGAATATCTTCAGTCTTCATTCTAATTTGATGATATCTGAACGAAGATCCAACTTGGTAAAATAAATTGCTCCATGTAATTCATCAATCACAGGAATGGGAAATTTATCTTTAATAGTGAGCTTATTGAGCTCCCTATAATCCGGACACATGTGCCATGATCCATCCTTGCTGTGTACTAATAATACGGGAACGGTAATAACTTTGACTAGGTTGAATTAGATCGCCTCTAACATTTCTACAATCATATGTTCAATTTTTTCTCTTTTGGACATATCTATAAGGCTACGATGTTTGGAGGAACACTTCACGGATAAATGAATAGCATGATCATGATCACAAATAGGTGGGAGTCCTATGGGAGTTTTAAAAACCTTGGAATGATTGTCCAAGACTTTTTGGAGATCTGCAAAAATAGATGATTTTGATATTGGAACTTCTAATGAGCATAATTGTGTAATTACACCCCCTTGTTCTTTCTTTAGAAGCTTTTTCATGACATTAGAGCTTATTATCTTTCCCAACTTCCCTGTAATACCCCGTAATTCGACTTCCTTTCGTTTTTAAAAAAATTTCAAGAAAAGTTCTTGAAAATTTAAAGCTACCGTCCCCAATGATTGTAACCATTGTACTCCTAGTACAACATTAGCACCTCCGATAGGAATGGAAAGAATTGGACTATTCAATACATATTCCCCCATGGTTAGCTTGATATTATGGCATTTTCTAGAGCAATTTATAGTTCCTCCATTTGCAACCATCACTTGACATTCTCGTGCTTGGTATAGGAAACAATTCAATTCCTTGGCTACCTTAAAATGAATAAAATTATGGGTACTACATGAATCAATCAACACTATTACCTTTTTCTTCTTGATATGTCCTTCTATCTTGAGATTTTGAGGAGTGCTAATTCCTTCCAATGCATTACACGATATGGTCGGACTCACTTATTCCTCTTCTAGGGTTGGTTCCTGGTGTATATCCTCTTCTTGTTCATTTTCTTCCTCTTCACAATCTATGTAAAATAATTTCTTCTCAGCACACTTATGACCTTTAGTGTATTTTCTATCACAAACTTGTAGCAAAGCCCTTTTGATCTTTTTTCTTACAATTTTGTGGTGTCGTACTTGTAGGTTGTGGAAATCTAGGCGTAGCAACATTTATATAGAAGTGAGTGGTAGGCTTCCTTGTTGCCATAATTTTACAGTCAATTTTTATTGGCAACCTGAATGCCTTCTATAATGAATCTAGTGCCCAAACGCGAACTTCATGTTGGATGTTATCCTTTAAGGTCCCTATGAAGACATCAATCCTGTGTTCCTCTGGAATATTAGTTACCCTTATATTCAGTTTTTGGAAGTCCTCAATGTGCTTTGCCACTAAACCCTTTTGTTTGATATTTACCAATTGGCTAAAGAAGTTGTTGGTCTTTGTATCCTCATAAAATTTTGTAATAGCTGAATTATTCAACGAGATTATCCTGATTACACACTATTTAAGCTTCATGCATAATACATAACCTCTTCTACAATTGATCATCAATTTGCGGAAATAGAAGCAGTCGCATGCGCACATTAAAACATAATCAAGCACACATATAACACAGTATGTAATGGGGAAAGCTTACAACTGAAAACCCCCAAATATATGTATATTATAATGATAGAGAACATGTAACAATACATAGTACAAACTCCTCATAAGCTCTCAGCACTATCTCACATGCTACACACAAAACAAGCTCAGATCATGCACATCCCATGCTCCAATCTGCTCCACCTGTCTGCCTGCCTCTACTGCGCAATCCAAGATGAAGAATGATTGGATCCAAGTTCGAATCCCCTTGGCTTGTACTGCGCAATCCTCATTGGAAATCTCAATCAATGTGTGTGCAAATCTCATGCACATCTATAGTCACAACTGATAGTAGACTCACCCTTTCACCCACCTCTAACACTGGTCTCCACTGAACTGTCCATGCATTGCAGTTAACTGATGTGTTTTTTAGTTGATTTATGAGTTAATAATTAGTGAATTAATTAATAATTAATTCACACCACTCATCACTAGTGTATTTTTCAGTTAGACTAAATACAACTAGTTCAACTAAGTTAAACAGAACACAACTCCATCAACTGATCCATCAACTCCACCAAACTCTGCCACATGAGTTCTAACTGAAGTCAACCATGCAATAGCTCAATTAAACCCTAGGAATAGTGTAATTCCTTCTGTCAGCTGCATGTGCCACATCCATAGCTCAAACTGAAGTGCTCCAAGAGGATAAGATAATGTTTATAGTCCAAATATTATTAAGAGCTAATAATATTCGACTGATCTATTTTTAGACTGGAAATCTAAAAATAGATTCCGCCCAATGTCTAAAAATAGAAGTCCATCTATTTTTCCAACTTGACCATCCCTCCATAAATAGCATCTTGCAACTCATAGAATCATGATCGACATGTCTAAAAATAGACATAGTCTAAAAATAGACTTTGCGACAAAAATCACTTGTGTGGTCCCCACCTAGTTTAGGTGATCACTTTCCAACTAGGATCAAGAATGATGTTTCATGATGCCTCCTTCACTGTTTCTTGTTGCAATATTCAACACTCCCTCTCAACAAGAAAGGACTGTCTTTGCATGCGACATGCAACTCCATGCATTTGCCCTGCAACCTTCACAAGCGCCATGCAACTCCATGCATCTGCTCTGCAACTCTTCTGAAATTGAATAGGCTCCAAACAACTCAATTATTCTGATGCATCTATCATCAAATTCTTCGACTTCTATTGGTACCAACTGCACATGTCATCAGGAACCACTGCGTTGTTGAACTCTGCACCCATGCACTTTGCATTTGCTGTCAACTATGATCCACGCTCTAGTATCTGACACTGTCACTTTGATCTACCTGCATCAATCCAACTGATCATGCTACTGCGGCGCTGTGGGCACCTCGTAGCCAAGTTCAATTCATGAGATCCACACCATCTCATGAATCCTGCCCAGAAATTTCTTCTTGGAATTAATCATGCATGTCGCCCCACCTCTCACCTGGTGGTATAGCTGCATGCACTCCCTCTGCCCATCTGGCAAAAAATTTCTCTGCATGAGTGGTTTCTTCCACTCCATGATCCTCATCTTGTGGTTGCTCCACATCCCGAGGTTCACTCTTGCTTGCATGCAAAACTTGCTCCCTCTCAAGCATCAATTGCATGTCTTTCTCGCACTTCCCAACAGTAGGAAGCTCCATAGACATCCCATCTACTTCAAGTCTGTAGAGATTCTTGGCTCGAATCCCAACCTTCTTGAATTGTCCTTTTGCCTTGTGCCGAAGGAAAAATTTTCCTTCACTAAAGACAACATCATACCCTTTATCCTCTAACATTGCGACTGAGATTAAATTCTTCTTTAAACCTGGAACATGCACTACATCTTGTACAAGAATGATTTTACCTGACTCCCTCTGAAGGGTTATGGTACCAATGTCGGTCGCATTGTATCGTCCATTGTCACCCAACTCAACATGCAACTGGAGATCTTTCTCCACCAAATCACTGAAAAGATTCACATCTCCCGTCATGTGAAAGGAAGTGCCACTATCAAAATACCACCCCGATCCCAATAAAATAGACACCATGCATGCGATCAATGAGAAGTCCAGCTCAAATTACGAGGCAATAGCCTCACCAGCTGCAGCTCCAGCAACCTGCTTGTTCTTCTTCTTCTGTGGACAATTTGTAGCGTAATGCCCATGCTCGTGACAGTGAAAACACTTCACTTTGGACATGTCACGCTCTTTACCATCCGCACCGGATTGAGAAGAATTCTTCTTGCCCTTCCCCTTCCTTGATTTGGCAGCCAAAGCGCAATCCTCTTCATCAGATGCCTTTGATGAAGATTCATCCCTGGTACTTTGCCTTATCTCCTCTTGCACAAGATCCGACCAAAGTCGCTCCCATCCTGGAAATTTATCCCGACCATTGACAGAGTCCTGATAGGAATGCCAACTCTTCGGAAGACCAAGGAGGGCCAAGTCCACCAAGTCCTCTTTAGCCACACTAACTCCTACACTCCAAAGCTCATCCCTGTAGTGGACAAACTTTGTCAAGTATACCGGAATAGTGTCATTCTTCTCCATCTTTATATTCCTGAGTTTATCCTTGAGTGCCAAATTCCTCTAGTCGCTCTTGCTTTTGAATAAATCTGTCAATGCTTTCCACATCAAGTATGGAGAAGCTTTTCCATGCAGGCTGGATACTATGTGATCCTTCACGCCCTCCAACAGAATCCTTCGACATTTTGCTGTCTTCTTTTGCCAAGCCTCAACTTGAGCAGCATCAGTAGGCTTTGGGACTTCAGCATCTATGAACTCCTTTAGCCCATTTTCATCTAACACCGCCTCCATCCTGTCCTTCCATGCAACATAATTCGAGCTGCCCTCAAGGGCATACTCCAATCGCAATTCGTTGAAAGACATTGTGACTTCGACACCAAGAAACACTGCTACAAATTCGAATTCCACCAGCTCAAAACTCAACAGCTACTGATCTGTGAGAACAAATTATTTCTAGCACAGAGATCGACTTTAGGGGCATTTACTGGATATATCACCTTTCAAAGAAAGGATGGATCCAGAGGCTACCTAGCTTACGATTTCTGTACAAAATAACTTGTAATCAACGCAATAAATCAAAATGAACAATTTTCACTGCGATACCATGTATAAATTTGAATAATAGTTGAATTATTTGTAGAAGTTATCTCCTGATTACACACTATTTGAGCTTCATGCATAATACATAACCTCTTCTACAATTGATCATCAATTTGCGGAAATAGAAGCAGTTGCATGCGCACATTAAAACATAATCAAGCACACATATAACACAGTATGTAATGGGGAAAGATTACAGCTGAAAACCCCCAACTATCTGTATATTATAATGATAGAGAACATGTAATAATACATAGTACAATACTCCTCACAAGTACTTAGTACTATCTCCAATAGTTACACACAAACTAGCTCAGATCTGAACAAGTCACAGGTTCAAATCTCCTCCACTGTCTGCCTGCCTCTACTATGCAATCCAAGATGAGAATGAATGAGATCCAAGTTTGAATCCCCTTGACTTGTACTACGCAATCCTCATTGGAAATCTCAATCAATGTGTGTGCAAATCGCATGCACAGCTATAGTCACAACTGATAGTAGACTCACCCTTTCACCCACCTCTAACACTTGTCTCCACTGAACTGTCCATGCACTAAGTTAACTGATGTGTTCTTTAGTTGATTTATGAGTTAATAATTAGTGAATTAATTAATAATTAATTCACACCACTCATCACTAGTGTATTTTCGAGTTAGACTAAGTATGGTTGACTAAGTTAAGTAAGCGAACACAACTCCATCAAGCCATCGTCTTGACTCCACCAAATACATCAAGTTTCTAAGCGAAGTCAAACCACATGCAATAGCTCAACTAAACCCTAGGAATAGCGTAATTCCTTCTATAAATTTGCTGTCTTATCATCAACTCGAGCCAAGTGCTTCAAGAGGATAAGATAATGTTTATAGTCCAAATATTATTAAGAGCTAGTAATATTCGACTGATCTATTTTTAGACTGGCAATCTAAAAATAGACTCCACCCAATATGTCTAAAAATAGAAGTCCATCTATTTTTCCAACTTGACCATCCCTCCACAAATAGCATCCTGCAACTCATAGAATCATGATCGACATGTCTAAAAATAGACATAGTCTAAAAATAGACTTTGCAACAAAAATCACTTGTGTGGTCCCCACCTAGTTTAGGTGATCACTTTCCAACTAGGATCAGGAATGATGTTTCATGATCCCTCCTTCACTGTTTCTTGTTGCAATCTTCAACAGTATCCTCATAATGTGTTATCATGTCTTCCGCAAAAGTTGACCAAGTGACAATTTTTTTACGGGAGAAAAGCCATCAATACCATACAAATGTATTTTGTTCTAAATGTAAAGTTGTGATGCGTACCTTTTGTGTGTTTTGCACATTATGGAGATCAAAATATTGCTCCATCTGTAGTATCTATGTTACAGGATCCTTTCCATCAAACTTCCTCATATCCATTTTTGGAATATGGTGGTTCTTCTTGCCAACATTAGAGTTTATGAAATCACGATTAACATTTATTTTGTTCTCATCATGAGTTTCCTCTACTATCTTTTCACCATTAGGAAACATTTCTTGTATCAACTTTGTCAAACCTTCCATGTCTGCTTTTAGATCATTCTTCATGTTTTCCATTTTTTCATCGATCTTAGCTTCCATGTCATCCATTTCAAATTCCATGCCAGCTTCCATGCCATCTATCTTAGATTCCATGCCTTTCTTCAAACCATCCATCTTAGTTTCCACACCTTTCTTCAAAACTTCTATGGCATTTTTTGTTTCTCTTTGCGAGAGCGAAATTTGTTGCACTTGGTCTTGTAATTTTGACATGTCATGTTTCCATTCTTCGTCTTCATGAGTCATAGTAGAGCCTTCTAAAGGCTTGATGGGTGTTGAATTATTTTTATGAGCCATTTTAGAAACCAATAATGATATCTATTCTACAATATGCCCTTGGAATCAATTCAACTTGATTCTTCAAACAAGACTTATGCAATTTGGAAAACAAATTACACACCTTTTACTTTCTTTTGCAGAGCTCTATATTGAAATTGAATTATCTCTATAATTGAAGATCCTCAATATTGGAAATTTGACCCTGTAGTAGTCCTCTAAAGCTTCTTTCAAATGCCACGGGTCTGACTTGATTTGGATTCTTCAAGGAAACGTTATGTGCAATATCCCACAATGACCTAATTATCGACTGGTTCAGTAGAGCGAACTTGTACGACTTGCCACGTGTCAATGTTTGATCCTTTGGCTCTGAAATTTATAGACAGGAAACTACAGTCCATGTAATTCCAGCCACTTTTTACAGAATTCCAATCCGATGCTTAGAGAGAGAGAGTTATGATAATTTTCCCACGATCACCTCTTTGAGATGAAATTAGGGAGCCTGAAAAATACCTAACTTCCACAGATCATATCTACGAAAATATTGCGAACCAAGCTCTAAAATTTTGCAACAATTTTGATAAGGATCTCAACCTTGCGCTCTAAAATTTGTGATTTCTGAACCTTTGTAGAAAAAAAATTATAGTGAAAATTCTGCGATGACCTATTTAAGTGAAATTCAGGAGCCTGAACAAAGCCCTACCTTCCATAGATCATATCTTCGAAAGTATTGCGACCGAAGCTCTGAAATTTTGAGACAATGTTCCTCAGGATTTCGGCTTGGAACCCTAAAAATTTCAGCTTCTGAACCTTCGTAGAAAAAAAAATTATAGCAAAAATGTCACGATGACCTGTTTGGAGCAGCGCAACCCTATAATCCAAAGCTCTAATACCAAATGTCATGAAAACAGCTCCAAAAATAGAAGAAAAGAGATATTAACGCCTTAGAAATAAGCCACTTTGAGGGGGAAACCTCCAATACATTACATAAATGAACAATTCTTGGATGATTCAAATTAAAAAACCTCCTTTCTATATATAGGAGTCCATGGGGCCACAATGTAATCCTAGCCGACCTAACAATAATTATTTAAGGGCACAATAATAACAATATGGGGGTTACAAGGGTACAATAATAACAATAAGGGGGTTACACTAACAACAATAAGGGACTACACTAGTAATATAGGGACCTAACATATCTATTTAGGTCAATCTCATCCATATAATCTCTCAAAATCTGGAAAATCCCATAAAATACTAAAATTGACCTATTTCCTAGGGATTTCCATAAAAACAAGTCCTGTTTGAACGCCTTTGATCGGGCCCGTTTAAGCTCGGTTTGATTGAACCAATAGGCGTACATCCAATCTTAGTTCCCAATATTTGTATAAATGTATCCATATCAAGCCTGTTGGGATTCAACAAGATGATGAGCTTAGTGAAAAGTAAGCACCTTCACTAAGTGGGGCCCACAGGCTATTTTTAGGTGTATGTCTATTTTTAGACATGGTGAGCATATTCTATAAGTTGCAGGATGCTATTTGTAGATGGTTGATCAAATGTGAAAAATAGATGAAATTCTATTTTTATAATATTGGGCGAAGTCTATTTATAGATCATCAATCTAAAAATATGTGCATGTCGATTATTATTAGCCCTTAATAATAATCCGACAATAAATATCAACTTATTCTCTTGGAGAACTTTATTTCAGTGAACAGATTTGGAAAATCAGTGGGCTTAAGGAATTATGCAATTCCTAGGGTGATTGGTGACTCATGCATGGAGGACTCAGTTAGAACTGAAGTGGCAAAGTTATGACAAAGTTGGAAGAGTAGTTAATGGAGTTGTTATTCAGTTTAACTCAGTTAAGTGAGTTAAACTCAGTTGAGCTAGTTGTATGTAGTCTAACTGAAAGATACACTAGTGATAGTTTAGTGAATTAATTATTTAATTAATTCACAACTAATAACTCACTAACAACTGAACAAATACAATAGTTAACTACTTGCATGTCAGCTCCAGTGGAGACCCAGTGGAGAGATAGGTGAAAGGGTGAGATGGACTATCTGTTGTGACTATAGTGATGCATTCAATGCATCTGACACACATTGGAGATGCAAATGATGATTTTGAAGTCAAGGCAAGGCCAATTCGAATTCATTCAGGGGTCTTCTTCAGTAGGGATTGTGCAGTGGAGGCATGCTGTCAGGAGGCAAGAAATTGGTGCATAGATATGAAAATTTATGCATGACAGTGTGTAATGATTGTTGATTGTACTAAGAGCTTATTGTACTAAGATTTATATGAGATTATTACATGATCCATTGATATACATAATATATGATAGTTGGGGTTTTTAGCCTTAAGCTTTCCCATTAAACAACTGTGCTTATGTGCGATTGATTTTCTTCACATGTGTTTGCAATTGGCAATTTAATTTCTGCAATATTAATAGTGGAAGGATTCTATATTTAGAAAGAAGAGAAATATTTTTAGATCAAGAGAATATGGTAATACATAAATATTAATAAATTTCTACATGGTATCGGAGCAGTGTTAATCACTGGAGATTGCAATTGTGAAGCGGTGCTAAGTTTTGTGCTGGTGGACAATTCGAATTTGCTGCAACAATTTTTGGTGCGACAGTTGAGTATTCATTGAAATGTCTTTCAATGGGTTGCGATTAGAGTATTCCCTTGAGGGTAGCTCAAATTACATAGCCTAGAAGGACATAATGGAGGTGGTGCTTGAAGATAATGGATTGAAGGAGTTCATCGATAGCGATGTTCCTAAGCCTACTTCTAGCGATGCTGCAGTACTTGACGCATGGAAAAAGAAGGTAGCGAAGACAAGAAGAATTCTATTGGAAGGTGTGAAAGACCATATTGTGTCAAGAATTCATGGGAAATCCACTCCATTTGCAATGTGGAAGGATTTGACAAATATTTTCCAAATCATCAGCGACCATAGGAAGTTGGCGTTGAAATATAAGCTCAGAAAAATAAAAATGGAGAAGGTCGACAGTATTCCAAAATATCTCACGAAGTTTTTCCAATGTAGGGATGAGTTGGGGAGTGTGGGGATTACAGTTACAGATGATGACTTGGTGAGCTTGGCTCTCCTTGGGCTTCCGAAGATTTGGCACAGCTACGAAGACTTTGTCAATGAACGGGAGAAATTTCTGGATTGGGAGCAACTTTGGTCGGATCTTGTGCAGGAGGAGATAAGGTGGAATACCAAGGATGGCTCTTCATTGAAGAATGATGATGAAGAGAAATTCACTTTGGCTACAAAATCAAGGAGAGGAAGGGAATAAATCCCATCCAAAATCTGAGGCTAAAGGAAAGAAGTTGGATTTGTCCAAGGTGAAGTGTTTTCATTGTCACGAACATGGGCATCTCGCCACTAACTGCCCACAGAAAAATAAGAACAAGAAGGTTGTTGGAGCTGCAGCAGGTGAGGCCTTAGCCTCGCAATTTGAACTTGATTTCTCCTTGATCCCATGCTTGGTTTCAAGCACAATGGGATCGGTGTGGTATCTTGATAGTGGTGCTTCCTTCCATATGAAGGGAGACAAGGAGTTTTTTAGTGACTTGGAGGAGAAGGATCTCCAAATGCATATAGAGATGGGCGACGATGGTAGATACAATGTGACCGACATTGGAACCATTACCTTTGAGAGGGAGTTAGGTAAACCATTTCTGTTGAAATATGTTATGCAGGTTCCAGTTCTGAAGAAGAACTTGGTCTCGGTTGCTATGTTGGAGGACAGAGGTTATGACGTTGTTTTCAGCGAGGGAAAAGCCTTCCTGTGACATAAAAAAATGGGTCAAACCAAGAGGATAGGGATTTGAGTTAAGAATATCTACAAGCTGGAGGTAGATGGCTGTGCTGCAATGATGGGCAAAGCAGAAGAAGTGGTGAGCTGGGATGAGGGAAAATTATGGCACAGGAGATTGGGCCATCTTCACCATGGCACCTTGAAGATTTTGCAGCAGATTTATACTGGACTTCCCAAGGTTACTCTTGTGCAGTAAGATCAATGCAAGGGATTTATTATGGGTAAGTTTTTGAAGACCACCTTTCATGAGAAGGAGAATCGTGCTTCGGTGATCCTGGAGAGAATCCATACAGACGCATGTGGACCTTTCTCGGTTGCTTCAACAAAAAAACACAAGTATTATGTTATATTTTTTGATGACTATTCTCATAGATGCTGGATCTTCTTCATGTAGAATAAGAGTGAAACATTCTCAAATTTCTGTGAGTTTAAAGCATTGGTGGAGAAGGATTCGAGGAAGCAAGTGAAGGCTCTGCGGAGCGATAATGGTGGTGACTATATCTCTAACAAATTTAAAGCCTTTTGTAGAAAAGAAGGAATTCGAAGAGAGTTCATAGCGCCTCATAACCCACAGCAGAATGGGGCCGTGGAGAGGAAGAATAGAACGATCGTGGGTGATGCACGAGCTATGCTACATGACCAGGGCCTATCGATGCACTTGTGGGCAGAAGCATGCAACACTGCAGTTTATGTGAAAAATAGTTGTCCTCATAGAGTACTTGGCATGAGTACACCTGAAGAAGGTTTTAATGGTAAGAACCCTAATATTTCTCATTTGAATATTTTTGGCTCATCTGTTTACATTCATGTGACAAAGGACGCTAGGAAGAAGCTGGAGCTGACTGCGGAAGTTGGGATATTTGTGGGGTACAGAGAAACACCCCATAATTATCGTGTGTATTTTCCAAATGATCGAATGACTGTGGTGCGACGGGATATATAATTCAATGAGGTGAAAGCCATGAAGTTGTCGCTTGAGAGGGATATACACTTGCATACAGAGGAGGAGCTACTTGTTCCCAAATATGAGCCTCTAGATGTGGATCAGCCACAGGAGGAGATTCATGGAGTGGAGGAGTCCACTCATGTAGAACCAAACATCAGAACAGGCATAAAGCGTACCACAGAAGCTGAGAGACTGAAGCTTAATGCGGCACATAATGTAGGAGTCCCTACATCATAGCGCAGAAAGAGACAGTCACCTGACCGATTTACTGAATACATGGCTCTTATGAGCAAGTGTATCGTGACAAAGCCATCTTATTTTGAAGAAGCAACAGAGGAGCCCACATGGGTATATGCCATAGTGGAGGAGTATGACTCCATTGTTAGAAACAATGCTTGGGAGATTGTTCCAAGGCTGGTGGGTAAATCAGTGGTAGGTTCAAGATGGATCTACAAGGTAAAGCAAGCTTCTGATGGGAACGTCAAGAAGTATAAGGCAAGATTTGTTGCCTGGGGCTTCTCACAGATCGAGGGGATTGATTATGAAGAAACCTTTGCACTTGTCGCCCAGTATTCTTCCATAAGGACCATCCTTGCTCTCTCAATGCAGATGGGTTGGCACATTCATTAGATGGATGTGAAGACTACATTCCTTAATGGGATCATTGAGGAAGAGGTGTACATTGAGCAGCCTGAAGGATTTGAGATCTTAAACAGCGAGTCGCATGTGTGCAAACTCAAAAGAGTGTTGTATGGGCTGAATCAAGCACCACGTGCTTGGTACACACGAATCGACAACTATTTCACTAGACTTGGCTTCATCAAGAGTGAGTTGGATGCAAACCTATACCAAATTATGGTGGAGGGAAGCTTTTAATCATTGTTCTTTATGTTGATGATTTAATACTAACGGGTGATGAGCAGTTGATACACTCATGCAAGGAAAATATTGCAAAGGAGTTTGAGATGAAGGATTTGGGCCTCCTTCATTATTTCCTTGGATTGGAAATATGGCAGCGAGAAGGTGAACTGTTTGTGTCTCAAGGCAAGTATGCTCAGGAGATACTTGGTAAGTTTCACATGGAGGACTGCAAGCCCATGGATACTCCTCTTCCAGGAAATTGGAGGAAAGAGGATGCTACATCAACAGAGGTAGTGGATGCCACTGTTTATCGACAGTTGGTGGGTTCTATTATGTATTTAGTTAATACAAGACCGGACATATGCTATGTGGTGAACCAACTTAGTCAAGCGATGGTTAAGCCTATCAATCTCTTTTGGAAGGCAGGCAAGCATGTCTTGATATATCTCAGGGGCATTGTTGGCACAAGGGGTCCTGATCCAGGTTCGGAGTTCAAGGTTTTCCAACAAACCCCTATACTACTGGCCCTTTCGGCAGTGACCTTCTTGCGCAGGTCAAAGTCTCACCCGAAGTAGTATGGGTGGGTGCTGGAACCAGGTTTCCACACCCTAAGAAAGGATAGGTAAGGCAAGCAGAGTTGCATTCGGCCCTGTGATACCCATATTTCCTCTTTCTGCATAGGGTCAATAGGTCTCTATTCTCATCCATGTGCGCTAGATCTATAATTATGTATTTTTCTGATAGTAGCACAATATTGCACAACACAGAACAGAACAGATCCACATACAGAAAACACACTTACATAGATCTTTCACAACTTGAATACAGAATGCACATAATGCAACAATTACCAATTATTCACACAAACAGTTTACATAGAATCAGTTCTCTATCAACCTTTCTTATTCATCAATTCATCAGTTCCTTCTTACAATACCCTTCCCAGCCTGCGCACATAGCAGCAAGGTCCACACATAGCTGGACTCTGGATCTCTGTGCACACAGCCAGTAGGAGTCCTTTCCCCAAAACCTAAACATATATCTTAAACCATAGTTCGCATCAATATCTCTTCATTTCCTGCCTTACAATACAAAATGTTCCTCTATTTATAATAATCTAGCCTAAAATTTCCTATGGTCCGCAAACCATGGTTTTCGGACCCTTGGTTTACCCTTTTGCCCATTACAATGCTTTCGGGGCTTTGACCCACCCAAAAACCCCTGCGTTAGACTAAATGTAATTAAAATTATTCAAAATTGGACTAGTTTCGCATCTCGTAGGAGACCTTGTTCCAACAGTCCCCCAGCACAATCTTGTGACTCATCCCGAGTCACTGTGGTGGTGCGGCTGCTATCTGCGCACGCAAGGTATTGAAATCGAGGATGAGTGGAGGGAACACTTCCTGACTTTGGGCCGCAACTCATTGTGCGATATTGACAAGCTTCAAGGAGGCAGGGTCTTCCAGAGCCGTGGTAACTTGCTCCAATATCTAGTGGAGGCACGTGATGGCGTTATGAGCACCCTAAGATATCTAGAAGGCGGTATCTTCCCATGGTTTCAAGCGCATTATAACAACGTGCTTGGGGCAATGGAGATTTTCAATCATGTCTATGAAGTCGTTGCGGGTTTTTAAGAGGGATAGACACTGTGCAGGGACGAGGGAAGGCAAGGTAGCTTCGACCTGATCGAAAGCAGCTTCCATATGTCGTAAGTCTTCTTGGAAACGCTGAAGCATGGGGTGGAACCGGACCGCTGTCCAAAGCTGCATAGTCGCCTTGACCAACTGAGTGCCCCGAGTAAGCTGCTCCTTAATAATATTCGTTGCTTCCGTGATCAATGCAACCCATTGTGTCTGAACTTCTGGGGGTATTTCACGTTGCTGCCATGTAGTCTGGCCATGGTTATGGATCTCTTGTAACACAGTTGTGTATAGCCCTATAACGCCTCATGGGATAGTTGTGCCAAGTTTATTTGTAGTTCCGTAGCTGTCGGGGCGTGGTCACCAACCAGGATAGTGTGAGGGAGTGAACAAATATGTCTTTTGCTGGTCGGTAGTCGGAACTGCGGAGAAGTCCCAGCGTATCCCTATATCGCTTTGTCCCTTCCATGCGCAGGACTGGATGCGACTTGACTGCATCAATGTTGGTGGTGAACTGTGGCAATTGCGCACCCTCCTGCGTGGTATCGTTCGAGGCCATCCATCTGGGGCCTGCGATCATTGCAGGGCTATAAAGGTCGGGAATTCCCATCATGCAGTTGTGGTGCCCCTCTGCACGATGTTCAAAGTCAATTCTCCTTGCAGGGAGCCAGATGCCAATCATATTATCAATCTCAGCATCCCCAGACCCTCTTAACATGATGTCTGCAGGCGCTGAATTGGTAGGTACTGAAGCATTCGGTGGGTTAGGGACTGCCATATCAACAAAAGGACAAGCTTCCCAGAAAACGTTAACGATCCCAATAAGCAAGCAAGAGAATAACAGAAGCGGGGTACAAAGACAATATGGAACCCTGAGCGAAGCTATCTTGTTAACCTTATATTATCCGGGGCTATCCAACGGTATAGCACACCTTACTTGAAACTTACCATCAATCGTCCAAAACAAACTCACCATAAATTTCCGTATTGATGGCTAGCCGCCCATTTTTTTTAACGGGATGGTTCCCTTCTCATCAAAGTGCAATGCTCTGATAGTCATTATTCGTACTTGAGGGCTTTCCCATATATTTACAGATTTTGGATGACGCCTACGTGCTCCTCGCATACCCCGAATTAAAGCCAATGTCAGGTTTTTCGTAACATGGTCCAGGTACCATTCCCACAACTTGGCCATCGTACCTCTTGACAAGCATGATTTTCCCTTGGTCAGGGCGTTCGTGTGCGGCAGAGCTGCACCGAGCGTCCTTGTACCATCTATCATCTTAAATGTTCGCGGAGACACAGCCCGCAAATTCTCTCGATTGCATGTATACTGGTGTAGCTCCACATCTAAAGACCACAACGTCAAACGCAAGCCTAGGTCATGGATAACCAGGTGAGCTTGTTCATTTTGGGTCCTATCGCACCATTGTGTTTCCCTTGTCAGAAAATATTTGTGTGGTTCTTTTGACCCAAAGAACCTCGGGATCTGTCTTCCAGCTGGGGCTCCAAATCGCAAGATCATCTTATCCCGACACTCCTCCCAAGTGCGGAATACCAGCCCATGCGTATCCCACCAACACGCAGGTGCCCTGCGCAGGGCTAGCGGAACTTCCCCTAGCCTACGTTCCTTGGGTACTTTGGCTTCAAATGCGTGTAAAAACTCCTTTATGTCACCCTCATCCTCAAGGTAGGGCGGGTCTCTTACCTCGGCGGAGATGTAGCGGAAGTTTCTAGTGACCCGACGACATTGTAGCACCGAAACCTCGTGTAACCAGCCTTGCCAATTCTCCAGTTCCTCATCAGAGTTAGAAAATCATTCACTGTCCTTTTCCCAATAGAGTACTCCTTCCGCCGTGGGGTTAATCCAGTCTTCATCCTGCGTATTCAATTTGTAAATGTACCTATTTTTGAGAATGTACCTATTTTTCCACCTTTTCGCTGTTAAATTCTCACTATGATTTTATTTTACCACGAATTCCTGGATCTGATTTTTGAACCAGTCCTCAATTTCCTTCCTTTTAGGCTTCCAATATTCTCTTGTCATTACCTGATCCCTTTCTCAAAATGCTTCAGGTCCCGGCAACGGAACCATTTTTTGGCACGAGGGGTCCTGACCCAGGTTTGGATTTCAAGGTTTTCCAAAAAACCCCTATACTATTGGCCCTTTCAGCAGTGACCTGCTTGCACAGGTCAAAATCTCACCTGAAGTAGTATGGGTGGGTGCTGGAACCAGGTTTCCGCACCCTAAGAAAGGATAGGTAAGAAAAGAAAAGCTGCGTTCGGCCCTATGATACCCAGATCGCCTCTTTCTACGCAGGGTCAATAGGTCTCTATTCACATCCACGTGTGCTAGATCTATAATTATATATTTTTCTGACAGTAGCACAATATTGCATAACACATAACAGAACATATCCAAATACAGAAAACACACTTACACAGATCTTTCGTAGCTTGAATACAGAATGCGCATAATGCAACAATTACCAATGATTCACACAAACAGTACACATAGAATCAGTTCTCTATCCACCTTTCTTATTCATCAATTCATCAGTTCCTTCTTACAATACCCTTCCCAGCCTGTGCACACAGCAGCAGGGTCTGCACACAGCTAGACATTGGATCTCCGCGCACACAGCCAGCAGGAGTCCTTTCCCCAAAACCAAAATCGATATCTTAAACCATAGTTTGCATCAATAGCTCTTCATTTCCTACCTTACAATACAAAATGTTCCTCTATTTATAGTAATCTAGCCTAAAATTTCCTATGGTCCGCAAACCGTGGTTTTCGAACCCCTGGATTACCCTTTTTCCCATTACAATGCTTTCGAGGCTTTGACCCACCCCAAAACCCCTGCGCTAGACTAAATATAATTAAAAGTATTCAAAATTGGACCAGTTTCACAGCTCATAGGAGACCCTGTTCCAACA
Organism: Pinus albicaulis; assembly: GCA_034641835.2. Lineage (NCBI taxonomy): Eukaryota > Viridiplantae > Streptophyta > Pinopsida > Pinales > Pinaceae > Pinus > Pinus albicaulis. Next base: position 598,906,554 of record CM076575.1, read on the forward strand.
GGCACATCTGAGTATGGCTTATGGTACAGACAGACGGATGAGGTGAAGTTTCATGGCTTCATGGATGCAGATTGGGCAGGCAGCCCAACGGACAGAAACAACACATCAGGGGGGGTTTTCAGTATCAAATCTACAACAGTTTTTTGGTACAACAAGAAACAAAGATCCGTGGCACTTAGTTCAGCAAAAGCAGAATACATGGCAGCAAGTCCAGCTGCATGTGAGGCTCTAGATGAGGAAGATCCTGGTCAGTTTGTTCAGTTCTCATTTAGATCCTACAGTGATACATTGTGATAATCAGAGTTTCATTAAAATCTCAATTAATCTTGTGTTTCATGATATATCTAAACATATTTATATCTGATATCATCATATCATAGATTGTGTGCAGCGGAAGATCATGTTGCTTCAGTACATTCCTACGGAATATCAAGATGCAGATATTCTGACGAAGGCGCTCAGTAGGAGAAAATTCGAATACCATAGAGGTAGGATCGGGGTGAGGGATAATCCCTATCTTGTTGAGAGGGAGTGTTGAGATTCAACAAGATGATGAGCTTAGTAAAAATTAAGCACCTTCACTAAGTGGGGCCCACAGGCTATTTTTAGGTGTATGTCTATTTTTAGACATGGTGAGCATATTCTATAAGTTGCAGGATGCTATTTGTAGATGGTTGATCAAATGTGAAAAATAGATGAAATTCTGTTTTTAGAATATTGGGTGAAGTCTATTTATAGATTGTCAATCTAAAAATAGGTGGATGATTATTATTATTAGCCCTTAATAATAATCCGACAATAAATATCAACTTATTCTCTTGGAGCACTTTATTTCAGTGAACAGATTTGGAAAATCAGTGGGATGAAGGAATTACGCAATTCCTAGGGTGGTTAGTGACTCATGCACGGAGGACTCAGTTAGAACTGAAGTGGCAAAGTTATGACAAAGTTGGAAGAGTAGTTAATGGATTTGTTATTCAGTTTAACTCAGTTAAGTGAGTTAAACTCAGTTGAGCTAGTTGTATCTAGTCTAATTGAAAGATACACTAGTGAGAGTTTATTGAATTAATTATTTATTTAATTCATAACTAGAAACCCACTTGCAACTGAACAAATACAACAGTTAACTACTTGCATGTTAGTTCCAGTGGAGACCCAGTGGAGAGATAGGTGAAAGGGTGAGAGGACTATCTATTGTAACTATAGTGATGCATTCAATGCATCTGACACACATTGGAGATTCCAATCAGGATTGCGCAATCAAGGCAAGGCCAATTCGAATTCATTCAAGGGTCTTCTTTAGCAGGAATTGTGCAGTGGAGACAGGTTGTCAAGAGGCAAGAAATTGGTGCATAGATATGCAAATTTCTGCATGACAATGTGTAATGATTGTTGATTGTACTGAGAGCTTGATGTACTAAGCTTTGTATGATATTGTTACATGATCCATTGATATACATAATATATGATAGTTGGGGTTTTTAGTTTTAATATTTCCCGTTAAACAACTGTGTTTATGTGTGATTGATTTTCTTCACATGTGTTTGCAATTGGCGATTTAATCCGCAAGATTATCAATGGAAGGATTCTGTATTTAGAAAGAAGTTAAATATTGTTAGATCAGGAGAATCTGGTAATACATCATTATTAATAAATTTCTACAGAGCCTAAGTGTCCTGCAAATATGACATCCATGAAGCCATTAAGGGAATTTCTAGTATGGTCCAAAAATGCACTTAAAATTCAATTTTTATAAAAGCTTCTAAAAATTGAAAAACTTAATTTATGTACCTGGATATAAATTAATTTGAAAAAATAGAGTGAATATGATGGTATATGGATAGATATCATGGTTATAAAGTGTATTTTCTTAAACAAAATTAGATAAAAAATCAGGGCCAACAACAATTATGGCCTTCATATTATCTGTGTACTCCTACAACTCAAAGAACTTGTTCATCCCAAGTATTCAAGATTCTACATCTTTTGGTTTATTCAAGTCTCCATAAAGAATTAGGTGGATTTGATTTCTTAAATTAATATGGAAAGTATCCCCTATCACTCCTCTATAAGGATGATAACGATGACGATCATAATGTCTATCTGAACCAGAACTAGAATAATACATGTGTCCATCACCCCTCCTATCCAGAGTATACAACAACCTGCCATCTTTCACTGTGTCAACTCTTTCCAACCAATGTCTACCAAGAGACCTACTTCCATATGCCCCATTGGTTTTTTCCTCCTTCCCATGGCTAATCTGAAGTGGCCCTTGCCACTTCAATTCTGACAAACTCTGAAGAATTATTGCATTAACTTCTACTTGTTTCTCTTGTGCCTATATGACTCTGTCATTTTCTGCCTTACAACTCCTTATTTATTCCTTTAAGCTTCTCAATGTGTCTAAAAAATCAAAAGAGTGCCCACCACACTGCTCATATGATTCATAGGGAGAGTCTTTGTAGTCTACCATCTTGCTATTGATTTTTATTTCTTTCCTACAAGGCATACTAGGTTAGTTGAACCAAATCACAATAACCAATGTACCTTAGCATAATTCGGGGAGAATACCTCATCTGCAAGATCATCCAAATCAACGTAATACATGTACAAATGTACTATTAACAACATATAGACATATAAAAAATAAATGTACCAACACATAAACATCATTCTAGCTAGAGTCTCATCATCAATTCATGACCATATCAACTACACATACCACGACCTCATGCATGACAACAAAAACCATACCAATGTACACTGTCAACATGTAAGCACTGGCACACACAAAAATTCATAACCAATAATACACTCATGATGACACACTTCTCAACAAAAACATCCTCTTTCACATGGCCACATCACTACAACCATGACCAACACTATACATGTACAAGAAGCATGTATACCACAAGGATGAAAAACACACATGTATCCAACATGAATGCATGACCAACACACACCACCCATCTAGTCCAAGGGGAGAACCATGCTCTGATACCACTATGTAGTATCAGATATGAACCAAAGAGAGAAAATTTCTCTAATACCACTCTGTAACACCCTCCTTCCATATCTACTCAAGTAATTGGCCAAATGGGATAAACATGTGACAAGATGCTACTATGAACTGATCCAACCTCCTAGGTGACCTTAAGGAAGTAGAATCGATGTAAACACATCATACATACCTCCCAAATCAACAAAAAGACTCCTAGGAACCATCCCAACCACCCAGGTAACTGGCCCCTGGGTCCCACTGAGGTTTTAGACCATTAAACCCCCATATGCTCCCACAGTATAGGCATGGGTGCCTATGGGAGGCTCTGGACACTCACACAACATAGGTATGGGTGCATCCAGAGAATTTTTCCCACCAACCTATGCAAGTATCCCCAATATTTGAGCCACTTTTTCAGGCCCAGAGCTCAGGTCACTACCCAAAACTCAATGAAAAGTTCAAAAATAAAATATAACAACAAAACAATGGTGCAAAATTAAACACTTGAATAAGGACTTGATTGGACCCCTACAAGCCATGAAAGTCATTTCATCAAACATGTTAAAAATATGTAATCGAAATGTTTAAACCATAGATCTGAGCATAAGGGTCTCATGCTTATCTGAGAATCACTAAGAAGCATTGTTCCCTCATATCATTAGTCTCATTATCATCTATTAGGTCATATATACATTGTTCATTCATTTACAAATCAAAAAATGAGGAGAGTCATACATCAACATTGTCATAGTACATGCTTATAACAAACATAATAACAACAGAAATATCAAGGATACTTCAACCATAGAATCCACATATAAACCAATACATTTACACATAAGATGTCAAGGAGAGAATCTCTTATTAATGAATGCAAAAGCCAAACTAGTATGGGACTTCCATGTTCCACCTGACCATATATTGGTTGAGCCAAATCTCTCTTTAGCCAATCACCCCCATGCCATATTCCGAGCATGAATGTAGGACTCAAATCGAAAGAACCAACCAGGGCATCCCGAGGCTAAAGCACCTCACCCCCATCAATATAAATCAAGCTTTACCGTAATCCACACAAGATCACTATGCCAAAACAATAAACATGTCATAAAATTATTTACCATGATCTCTAGAGATCACTAGGAAAAAACAAGCATGGATTCCACCATATTTCTCCACCTACACCATGATGATTTTCCTTGTCTCCTAGTCTCTTAGGATTTACCGCAATCCACATTCCTATCCATGGATTACTAGGCCCTAAACCGAGACACACTCTCTAGGATTTACCGTATATCCCAACCGAAGATTCATAGGTATGATGGAGAGAAACCCACCTATAGGATTTACTGTATATCTCGCCATTCACCGACCGAGGCAACGCACTATTCATCTTTACCACAACCCACAATTTGGTTCCAGGGTTACTAGGTCATTTTTTTCTATCATTTCAGAGATCCACCTCACTCAGCTTCAAATCCATGTGGAAATCCATCTCAACCAAAACATGAGAACCCCATCATACCATGGATATTTTGAAATGGAAAGGCTAGGCTGAAAAAATTGTCACACCTGGAAAAACCCATGCCATGATAGAAAATAACCACATGCAATACCATGCATGCCAAATCTAGAAATGGAATGACACATGAAAATTGATACCTGCAAAGAATCCTGTTGTAGTTGCTTGATCCTTCTCTTCCTTTCTTGCTCCTTCCTTCCTCTTGCCTTCTTTTCCTTTCTTGATCCAATTCCAAAGTGATCCAAGAAAACTCTAAGTGTCCAAGAGTGAGAGAGAGAGAGAGAATAATGAGATATCTCCAAAACTGAACTTACAAAAGGTACCAACTGATATTCCTAAGCCTTTTTATCAATTAGGCCTCTATTTTCTTCTTTTTCCTCCTCACATGAAACCTATGACCTTTCAACTCCCTTTTCTCCTAATTTCCATTATTTTCATAAATAAATGTGCCAAAAATGCCATTTTTCCTTTCCAAATGCCTTTTCCATTGCCTTTTCCAATTTCCTTAGCCATAATAACTGAAATGAACATCCACTGGGATGTTTTTCCCAACATTCAGCTTGGAATAAGTGTCCCATCAACCATGGTTATTATTTTTCCTTTATTAACTTTTATTACATGGAATTTCACCAAGGTTGTTACATCCACGCCGATCACCAGCCTCTCCAGTTTATACAAACACAGGGGAAGTTGCAAAATGATTTCCATGAGAAGTGGTCTACATATCTGCAACAATTCTACTTGAACATTAAATACAAAAGGGCCAGTACCAATCATGTTGTAGACTGCCTCAACCACCCTTCAGTTGTAGTACAGACTATTGTTATCAACTCTTGTGGCCACAAGACCTTTTTATGGATGCAACCATACAAAACCGATCGAGAATTCACCTCCACATACCAGATGCTAGTAGATGGAAAGCAAGTTCCTGATTCCCACCTCCGAGACACATTATTATGCTACCTGGGCCACCTTTGTGTTCCTTCAAGCAAGTGTGGTAAGATGATTTTGGAAGCACACTAGAAAATGGTCACAAGTCACTTTGGTGTGGAGAAAACTGACGTCGTACTACAAAAGTACTTTTTTGGCCAAAACTCTGACAGGATGTTGGGAAATTTATCAAATCCTGCACTGCCTGCGCCATCGCCAAGCCAACCATCAAGAAGCAAGGCCAGTACACTCCTATGCCTACTCCTAACCAACCTTTGGGATCAATCTCAATGGACTATATTTATGGCCTCCCTTCTACTAATAATGGTAGCGAATGTGTATTTGTGGTCGTGGACATATTTTCTAAAATGACTATATTGGCAGCCTGTAAGAGGAGTATGACAGTAGAGTACATTGCCAAAATATTCTTTGAACGAGTGTGGGTACATTTTGGGATCCCACATACCATTATATCAGATCAAGACAACAGGTTCCAGAGAAAATTCTAGTCAAGCCTCTAGACACTATTGGGCACCAAGCTCACCAGGCCGATTGCATTCCATCCCAAGACTATTGACTAGTCATAGGTCGTCAAATGGATGATAGTACACATAATATGCATGTACAACTCCAAGCATCCACAAAATTGGGATGAGATCGTTCCCTATGTGCAACATAATTAAACAAATCTCACCATAGCTCGACTAATCACAATCCATTTCAAGTGGGTCTAGGATTTCAACTATTGTGTCTTATTGATGTTGCCATACATCATGTGAATACATAGACATAATCCAAGCATGTACTATCCAAGGCTGATAAAGAAACCAAATTTATTGAATGGATTCAGCACATCTTCCAACATATTCATGACATCTTGGAGAATTCTAATCCCAAGTACAAGAAACAACATGATCAACATTGGGTGCCACACATGTTTCAAGTCGGCGAAATTTTTTTCTTGCATTTGCAGAAATAATGCCTTACTGAAACCCATGTGAAGCTCATACCACTCTGATATATTCCCTACATCATCACCAAGGTTGTGGGAGACAATGATTTTGAGCTCAAAATTATCCCATTCCTTGGCCTACACCCAGTGTTTAATGTGGACCGCCTTTGGCCATACTTTCCACCATTACAAGACACATCACACATCTCAAAACACCTCACACCAACAAATCTAAACCCTGACTACATGGAACATGCCACAACTAATCATATCATGGACATGCAAATCAAGAACAATCGCCAACAAAATATCCAACTGTATCAAGTTGTCAAAGCTAGCCAACTCCTGCACCAAGGCAAGTGGCTCACTAGGGACCAAGTTCAACAGAAGTTTCCCCATCTCATGGAGGCACTCAACACAATGGGGAACATTGCTTCCTAAGGGAGGAGGACTGATCCAGGTGGATATTGATGGCCATCCGCCTATTCCACTTGTACCCCCACTATTATTTCTTTCATTTTTTTAGTTTCCTTAATTGTAGCACAATTTACTATTTTTGGCAGCTTTTCGAGTCTTGAACTTCTAGAGACGTTTTGAGGCCCTAAACGATGTTTTTTTGGAAAATGGGTAAATGCAAGTGTTTCAAATATTTGGCTCATGCTTGCAGTCGAAATTTTTATTCCTTAGATAAATATTTCTAATGAGGTATTGTGCACGTCAAACAGAGATTGTATGCCAAAGTTACGACCACAGGAAGTTGATGTACCAATTTACCCCAATGGGGCCCATAATTTTGGTGATTCATCTCCTAGGGTTAGGGTTTTGGATGTTTAGGGTTTTCCATTATTTCTTAATAATAGATAGGCGTTTGAGTCTCATTGTAACATAGTTCAAAGGCATGTAGCCGCCATATCTCTTCTCAGAGATAAGCTACCATCACTCAAGCTAGTTTATTTCCATTATGTATGTAAGCATATTTCAGTTATTTTTTATTAATGAAATGAAATTTTATTTCTGCTGCATCTCTATTTTTATTTTTATATCTATATTCTATTGCGTTCTTGTATAAGTTTGGATCAGAGTGGTAGACTTCCTTGTTTCTAAAATTTTTCTTTCAACTTTTCTTGCCACCCTGAATTCCTTCTCCAATGCATTGAGTTCCCAAAGGCGAACCTAATGTTGGATGTTATCCTTTAAAGTCCCTATGAAGACATCAATCCTATGTTCCTCTAAAATATCATTTACCCTTATATTCAATTTTTGGAAGTCGTTAAAGTGCTCCACCATTGAACCCTTTGTTTGAGATTTATCAATTATCTAAATAAGGTTTTGCTCTTTTTATCCTCATAATGTGCTATCATTTCCTCCATAAAATTGACCAAATGACAATTGGTTTACGAGGGTAAAGCCATCAATACCACACATTGATTGGGTTCTAAATATAAAGTTGCAATGCACACCTTTTGTGTGTGTTTCACATTATGTAGATTAAAATATTGCTCCATCTGTAGTATCCATGTTACCAAATCCTTTCCATCAAACTTCATCATATCGATCTTTGGAATATGATGGCTCTTCAATCCAATGTTAGAGTATATTAAATCATGGTTAAAATTTATTTTTTTCTCATCGTGAGTTCCATATAATACCTTTTCGCCATTAGGAAGCATTTATTGTGGCAACTTTGTCAAACCTTCCTTCAAACCTTCAATGTTTGCCTTAAACCATTCTTCAAACCTTCCATGTACGCTTTTAACCCATCCTTCAAGCCTTCCATGTCTTATTTTAAATCATTCTTCAAACCATCCATCTTAGCTTCCATTTCACTTTTGGTTACTCTTTTTTAGAGTGAAATTTGTTGCACTTGGTCTTGTAATTTTGATATATCATGTTGCATTTCTTCCTCTTCTTCATGCGTCATAGTATATATTTCTGGTTTCTTACTAGGTGTTTCCATTTTCTTGCTTCGATTCATTTTGAAATAAAACAATTATATTTATGCTTCACTATGTCCCTTGAATCACTTCAAACTGATTTTTCAAACAAAACTTATGCAATTTTTTTTAAAATACACGCCTTTTTCTTGCTTTGTAGGAGCTTGATATTAAATATGTTGTAGCTTTGTAAATTCGGTCTAAAATTTTATCCTATTTTATCCCTATGAGTCTTCTTTCCAACCCCATAAGTCAGACCAAGATTGGACTCTTCAAGAAAGAGTTATGCCCGATCTCTCACGATGACCTGATTATAGACTTGTTCAGTAGAGAGAACTTGTACGGAGTACCACATGTCACTTTTTCGACCATCGGCCATGAAAATAATACAAAGGAAACTAGAGATCGTGCATTTTTAGTCAATTTTTACGAAATTCAAATTTGATGCTCAGATAGAAAGTTATCACGATTTTCCTTAAGTCACTTATTTGAGATTGAATTTTGGAGCCTACAAAAATCCTAACTTCCTCAAATCATATCTCCGAAAATAGAGCGAACCAAGCTCAGAAATTTTTACACGAATTTCACCACGATTTTGGCTCCACGTGGTAGAAATTTAAGCTTCTGAACCTTCATATAGAAAATATTATAGAGAAAATACCAAGATGACCTGCTTGAAGCAACGAAACCCTAAAATCAAAAGCTCTATTACCAAATATTATGCAACTAGCTCACAAAATAGAAGAAATATAGATCAACAACTTAAAAATTAGCCTCTTTAAGGGGGAAACCTCATTTAAATTACATAAATGAACAATTCTTGGATGATACAAATGAAAATACCTCCTTTCTACATATAGGAGTCTAAGGGGTCACAATATAATAAGAGCCTACATAACAATAATAACGTAAGGACACAAAAATAACAATAGTGGGCTTCTATGGGGCACAATAATAACAATATGGGGACTACATGAGAACTATAATAACAATAAGGGGGCTACACTAGTATTATAGGGACCTAACATACCGGTCCATGGATCACTAGGCCTATACAAGCATGGATTCCTTTGGATCTCTCCACCTAAACTATGAGGAATTTATCTATCTCTACCCTCTAGGATTTACCATATATCCCAACATTCACCAGCTAAGGATTCCTAGGCCCAGCAAGGGTACACATCGCTAGGATTTACCGTATATCCCAGCCAAGGATTCAAAGTCCCAACCAGGGTACACATCGCTAGTATTTACCATATATCCCAACCAAGGATTCCTAGGCACAACGAGGGTACAAAACGACATTCACTAGTCAAGGATTCTTAGGCCCAATGAGGTATACACAATCAGGCTTTACGTAATCCCACCTTCAATAGTCCAGGGATTCCTAGGCTTTGCATTTATTTCCCGAGACCACCCCCCTCTATTATGAAACCATCCAACAATCCAAATCAACCAAAATGAAAGAACCCTATCACACCATGGCTATTCAGAAATGGAAAGGCAAGGATGAAAACCATTGTCACATATGGAAAATCCCATGCCAATGGGAACAAGAGAACCAAATACACACATGCATGTACCATGCATGCAAAAACTAGCAAGGAAACTATACATGCAACTTGATAAGTACAACTAATCATGTTGTAGCCACTTGATCCAACTATTCCTTGCTTGATATTTTCATCCCTTTTCCTTCTTTGTCCTTTCTTTTCTTTCCTTGATCCAATGCTAGAGTGCTCCAAGAAAACTATAAGTATGCAAGAGTATGATAGAATAGAGAGAGAGAGCTCAAAACTAAACTGAAAAAAGTTGTGAATTGATCCTTAGAAGCCTTTTTATAAATGAGGTCTCTAATTTCTTCATTTTCCTTCAATTTACTCCTCACATGCAACTTGTGACCTGTCACCTTCCTTTTCTCCTAATTTCCTTTATTTTCATAAATAAAATCCAATTAATGCCTCTTTCCTTTCCAAAGCCTTTTCCATTGCCTTTTCCAATTTCTCTTAGCCATAATAAACCAAAATGAACACCCACACTAGGATGCTTTTTCCCAACTTTTATCTTGGAATACGTGTCCCATGACCTTGGTCTTATTTTACCTCTATTAAATTTATTACATGAATTTTTTAATTGGGGGATGTTACAAACCCCTCCCCCTTATGGGAACACCATCCTCGGTGTTCAATGACACCTACAACCAACAAAATTGTTGAAAAACAAAAACATACTGGTTATGGATCTTTATAACTTATCTTGATGCAATATTTACAATGAACAACCTACTGAAAACATAACCAACATGACATACATTAAAACATGACAACCATACCACTTATTGGAGCTTTATAACATAACTTTATGCGGTATCTACATACATACACATATATACATATACCAAAAATTATTTACCTCAGCCAAGAAACAAGGAAGGACACATAGCCCACATCTGATTAGGCATCTCCCATGTAGCTTAATCAGGCCCAAAGTGCTTCCACTGCACTTTAACCTGCTCGATTGCTCGGTTTCAGAGCATGAGCATATTTATTTACAAAATACACTGAGGTTCCAGCTAGAATTCTTCTTTTGGTTCCACTTGCAATAAGGACAAATCAATAATAAGATAAACATCCTTTACATAACTTTTAATCAATGAAACATGGAAAACATCATGAACTTTCACTGTGGTAGGCAGTGCAATTCGATAGGCCACTGGTCCAATCCTCTCAAGGATCTCGAAAGGCTCGCAATACCAAGGTGCAAACTTCACACATGACCTAATCCTCAAGGAGTTATTCTTGGGCTTGATGTGCAATTACACATGCTCCCCAACCTTAAACTCCTTAAATTCCCTGTGTTGATATGCATAACTCTTTTTCTTATCCTATGTTGCCTTTAGATTTTTCTTGATGACCTGCATTTACTGTTCCATCTCTACCAACATATTCGGTCCTATCAATTCCTTGTTCACTGGACCACTCCAACTTATGGGAGTGTTACAACTTCACCCATAGAGTGCCTCCAACAGACTCATCCTCAGTGAATCTTGATACCCATTGTTATAAGAAAACTCAACCAAAGATATATACTCTTCCCATTTTCACTGCTAACGCATCACATACTTTTTTAACATGTCCTCCACATTCTTGTTGACTCTCTTTGTTTTCCCATAAGTCTGTGGATGATAATTTGTGTTGAAGGCCAACTCTGTATCCAAACCTGCAGATAACTCTTTCTAGAACCTAGAAGTGAACTTAGCATCCCTTTATGACACAATCTTCTTTGGTACACCATGAAACCTCACTACATCTTTGATGAATACATGTGCTACATCATTAGCTGAATAAGAAGAATTCATTGGAATGAAGTGCAATACCTTTGTCAACCTGCATACCACAAGCATGATGGAATCATGCTATCTATATGTCCTTGAAAAACTTGAAATAAAATCCATAGAAATTATCTCCCATTTCCATTTTGGAATTATAATAAGTTGTAGTAAACCACCTGGATTCTTACACTCTAGCTTTACCTGTTGACAGTCCAAACATCTCCCAACAAAATCTGCCACTTCCTTCTTAAGATTCAACCAACTGTAGAACTTCTTCACCGTTGTCAATTTTTTCTGATATCCCGAATAACCCAAAAACAACTTAGCATGAAATTCCCTCAAGATAAGCTTCTTTATCTCACTGTTGTCTGGTACATAGATTCTTTCCCTAAATCTGACCAAACCATCCGATGTGAGATGATATTCCACATCCTGATCACCTATACCCTTATGTAATTTATGCCTAATCTCCCTGTACCTATCATCCTGTCGTCTTTCCTACAAGATCTAATCCTGTAAATCTGTACCATAAGAACTCATAGCTACTATATGATTCACCTGCACTCTTCTGCTAAGAGCATCTATAACCTTATTCTCTTTCCTTTTAATGTACCCGATCTCAAAGTAAAATTCACTGATCGTGGCCAACCATCTAGCTTACCCAGAATTCAGATTTAGTTGATCAAATAGGTATCTCAATCCACTGTGGTTCTCATCAATATAAACCACCTACCAATAATATAGTGCCTCCACATCTTCAATGCATGAATGATTGCTGCCAACTCAATATCATGTGTCACATAGTTCTGTTCATGCTCATTTAGTTTCCTGATTCGTAACATACCACCTTTCCCTCCTCTATAAGGACTCCATTAGGCCCTCATTTGAAAGAATTTTTGCACACCACAAACTCTTTATCCATATCTGCAATCTTCCGAACTGGAGCATTTGTCAACAAATGCTTCAACTTCTCAAAACTTCCTACACATTCCTATTTCCATTCAAATTTATTACCTTTCCTTTGCAAAAATGTAATAGGATAAGAAATATGCAATAAGTTCCTAATAAACATCCTGTAATAGCCTGCCAACCCCATAAATTACCTTACATCACCCACATTCCTAGGAGCTGCACATTCCATGATAACTTTTATCTTTTCCAGGTCCACTGCTATGACTTCTTGGAGATAACATGCCCCAAGTAATATACCTTCATCTGAAATAAACTAAGTTTTCTAAGCTTGGCATACAAATAATGCTCTCTTATCAATATCGATATTGTTTCTAAATTTTCGGTATGCTCTTCCTCATTCTTAGAATATATCGATATATCATCAATGAACACAATAACAAAATTGTCTAGATAAGGATGCAATACACTATTTATCAATCACATAAAAGTAGTTGGAGAATTAGTCAAACCAAATGGAACTACAAAAAACTCATAATGCCCATACCTGGTCCCAAAAGTTGTCTTGTAAATGTCCTCTTCTTTGATGTGTGCCTGATTGTATCCTAATCTCAAATCAATCTTCGAGAACACTCTTGCTCCCTTAAATTGATCAAACAAGTCATCAATCCTCGACAACAGATACCTTTTCTTGATTGTTACCTTATTCAACTTCCTATAATCAATGCATATCCTGAGAGTACCATCCTTCTTCTTCACAAAAAATACTAGTGTACCCCACAATGACACACTCAGCCTAATGTATTCCTTTTCAAGAATTTCCTTCAACTGCAATTTCAATTCCACTAACTCTGGAGTGCTCATAGTGTATTATGCCTTCGATGCTGGTGTTGCCTCTGGTACCAACTCAATAGAAAATTCCACTTCCCTGTGAGGTGGAAAATTTAAAATATATGCAGAAAACACATCTTGAAACTTATGTAGAACCGTGTACCTGATCAATACCTCCTTATCCTCAACATCCTTACCTTTATCACTAGAAATATGTATTGCAAATAACACACACGCTTTCCTGCGACTGCGATTTTCCTGCATAGTTGTGACCATTCTAACTAATGTTTCCTTCTTCTTACCCTCTAAGATTCTATGTTGCCCATTTTCATCCAAATACTCAATAGCCATTTTATAACAATCCACCTTAGTCCTGTGAAGATACAACGAATCCATGCCCAAAAACATATTGTAGGATTCCAATGGAAGTATGTTCAACTGCATTGATGTATGCATACCATTCAACTTAAATAAACAAGATCTTACCCAATGATGAACTCTTTTCTTTGTACTTGTAGCCAACTACACTAACCAATATTTTTCATTCACTTCTTTGTTTAAACCACACTAATCCACCAAGTCAGGGTTAACATGACTATCATTAGATCTAGGGTCAATCAAAATAGAAACAAATTGATCACAAAGCTTACTGTCCATCTCTATAATATGTGCTTGGTGATCAGCCTGCCTGTTATCCAATGTTGCATAGATACGAGGAATGATTTTCCCAACATCCCCAAAAATTTGCACCTCTTGTGCACTATAGATCCAAGGCCTACCACCCTGATTTTGTAGACAATCCCTTTTGAGATGCTCCTTACCACATCTCCAACACTACAACTGTCCCTTACCATCACCTCTATTTTGCTGCCCTCCAGGGTGAGGTCCATCAAAACTTCTTGTAAGGTGCAACGTTCTCTTTCTCACATGCGTTATGGGATATTGTCCTTTTTGGCTACCATTTACCTTTAGCCTTGTCTTTTCCTTTCCAACCTTGTTGAAACTATGACTTGCAGTTTTATTGCTCATAGAAATGCTTCAACTTACCAATGTCTTCTTCAACTGACCGAGGCTTATCATACCCAATCCGATATCTAAATTATAATGGTAACCCATTGAAAAGTCTTTAAACTTTTTCTTTCTCAACTTTAAGATAAAATACATACCTCAACCATTCCAAGAACTTGGTCGTATAATCCTCATATGTCATTGATCCCATATTTTGGTGAGAGTTCCATAAGCTACCATAATTATCCAAGATATTTTACTTTTGTGATGTTGTTAGAATTGAATTTAAAAGGGAATAAAATAACACATGTGCATGCTTAAACAAGAGGAAACATGATGGAAATCAACACATCAATACACGACACATTTGATAACGGAGTTCACCTAGTGTGGGCTACGTCTCCGGGCCTGATGTCAAGAGAGTGGAGGTCGCTTCATATAATGCTAGAAAATATGATGATGTACATAGAATACTCTTTGTCATAATAAGGTCATATGACCTCAACAAGAGTGTCTTGTCTCTCCACTAGACATTATGCCTACAAGAACTCTCACTCGAAATGGGATTTCTTCAACATGACAAACTAACAGGATCTCACATAATGTGGCAACGAGTATCCCATCGTATCCTTGGACACTCAATTCAAGCCTTGATACACAACACATCTGATATTTGTGAACTATGGCATCAAAGGTACACTCATGTTCATTCTAAAGCTTTATCTAGCATGAAATATTTTTTTAAAGGTGTACCGGAAATCAAGATTGAACATGATGGAGTTTGTAAAGGATGTGCTCCTGGGAAAAATGTTAAAGGAAAATATACTAGCAGTGATAGTATATCCAAATGAATATTTGATCTTGTAAATTTTGATGTTTGTGGGCCTATGTCTGATAAGTCCTTGGTTGTTCATTTTTCCTATGTCATTTTCATTGATGATTACTCTCGTAAAACATGAATTTATTTCTTGAGATCCAAGGATGAAGTATCTGATTTTTTTGGGAATTAGGGGCACAGGTTTAAAATACTATAGGAAGAAGGATCAAGACTTTAAGGTTCGGAAATGGAGGATATTATGTGTCCAAGGAGTTTATTTATTTCTACAAGGATGCTGGAATTAAGAGGGAGATGATAGTTTCATACCATCCTCTATAAAATGGAATTTACAAAAGGAATAATAGGACTATTATGGAAGTTTCCAAATCCATGTTTCATGATCAAGGCTTGTTGATGTTTCTATGGGGAGAAGCTTCAAAGACAACTTTTTATGTTCAAAATAGATGCCCTCACAGAGTATTGGATTACAAGATTCCTAAAGAAGTCTTCACAAGTGAGAGACCCAATGTTGAATAATTGAGAATTTTTGGTTGTCCTATTTATGTTCGTGTGCCTCAGGAGAAAAGGATGAAGTTGGAACCTTCCAGGAAGAAGGAAAATTTTGTTGGCTACAGTGAAAATTCAAAGGCGTTCAGGGTCTATGTTCTAGGACAACATTCTATTAAAAATTATAGGGATATCATTTTTTATGAGGATGATTCCTTTTGTAAGTTCAAAGAATCACACATGGAATCTGATGATGCGATGCAGGTGTGATCCAGGTGGATATTGGTGGCCACCCACCTATTCCACTTGGCCCCCCACCATTGTCTCTTTCAGTTTTTCAGTTTCGGCATAACTTACTATTTTTAGCAGTTTTTCGGGTCCTGAACTTCCGGAGCTGCTGAGGCCCTAAGAGACGTTTTTTGGTAAGCAGCTGTCGTTGAATTTTTCTCGATAAAATTCATTCCGACACTGTAGTCCCTTGATAGAGCTTTCTAATGATGTATCATGTGAAAGCGCTAGCGAATTTTCTGATAAAATTTTTCCCGACAGCTGTAGTCCTCGGATAGAGCTTTCTAATGATGTATCATATGCGTCAAACGGAGATAGTATGCCAAAGTTACGTCCCTGGGAAGCTGAAACACCAATTTACCCAAACGGGGCCCATAGTTTTGGCGCTTCATCTCCTAGGGTTAGGTTTTTGGGATGTTTAGGGTTCTCCATTGTTTCTCAATAATAAATAGACCCTCGCGCCTCATTGTAAAGCAGTTCAGAGGTCTGTAGCCACCACATCTCTTCTCAGAGATAGCTACCAGTACCCTAGCTAGTTTTATTTCCATTGTCTGTAAGCAAATTTCAGTTCTTTGATATTAATGAAATGAAGTGTTATTTCCGCTGCATCTCTGTATTTATGGTTATGTGTTTATTCCGTTGCGTTCCTGCATAAATCCGGATCAGTGGTATCAGAGCGGTCTGCTTTTTCTCGATCCTTCTTTGCATGTCCCCAACGAGGTCGGGGTATAAGGAGCTAGGGCTTGATCTGGTGGAACCTTTGCAAGATCAGCCTCGTAAACCTCGACGGATGCCCATGGGGGACGAAAAGAAAGATGAGGGAGTAGGAGATCCTATTAAAATATTGCTCGAGGAGGCCCTCGAAAAACAAAGGAACGCGATGATGGATAGTTTTGCTCAGATCCTTCAACGGCTGCCCACCGGCGGCGCATCTGCATCCAGTAGCCACTCTGGAGTTGCGACTCCCTTTAAGGTACAAGTAAATTTTGACATTCCCATATTTGAGGGTCAAATAGAGGCAGATGCCGTAGATAGATGGTTGAATCTATTAGAAGGATATTTCTCTGTTCATGACTTTTCAGACCGGGAGAAGATTATTTTTGCACTCCTCAAAGCTACCCCCCATGTTAAGGACTGGTGGGAAACCTACTGTGAGAACAAGGACCAGACAGAACCCTCTCTGTTCTCGGCCGTACCAACTTGAAATTCTTTCCGAGACGCCGTCAAGGAACAGTACTATCCCGTGGGGAGCTATGAGGACAAGTACATACAATGGACCACGCTGCGACAACAAAGGGATCAAGATGTGCACGAGCTGACGAATCTGTTCCATA
The DNA here is from genome assembly GCA_034641835.2 of Pinus albicaulis. Taxonomy (NCBI): domain Eukaryota; kingdom Viridiplantae; phylum Streptophyta; class Pinopsida; order Pinales; family Pinaceae; genus Pinus; species Pinus albicaulis. The sequence continues at coordinate 598,923,921 of CM076575.1, forward strand.
CCCTGCGCACAAAGTTGGGTATCAAAGATTCAGAGAAACATTTGGTGCTAAAGTATCGCAGTTGTCTGCACAGATACATTCAGGAGGAAATGGAGTTCCTCGACATCTCCTCGCTTGGAACGGCATACCGGTATGCTGCCAAGATTGAGCAGAAATTCAAATAGAAGAAGTGAGACTTTGGATCTGCGAATCAAAAGCAAGGAAAAGGTGCTTCCAAACCGCAAAACAAAGGACAGAGCATGGCGGCTAAAGACAACCCATCAAAGCCACAAGACAAGAACAACACCGTAAAGCCAAAGAAGGACACTGGAAAGTGGTGTGAGTTCCATAAGAGCTCCACTCACAACACAAGTGAGTGTCGGGCCAAGCAGTCGCTAGTGGCCGAGATGAGGGCTTCTGAGTCAGATGCATGCTCCGACTCCGAATCAGAACCTGAAAAGGGGAATGAAAAAGGGAAACACATTATTGATGCGGAGCCCAACGCCACTGTTGCCACTACAAAGGTCCAGAAGGAGGAACCGGAAGATCCAGAGGAGGAGGAACGTCTCTTCCACTCCCAGATGTGGGTAAAGGGCTCCCCTGTACAGTTCATTGTCGACAATGGGAGCCAAAAGAACCTCATTTCAGCGGACACCGTGAAGCGGTTGGGCTTGCCGACCACAGCTCACCCACATCCATACACCATCGGGTGGCTTCACCAAGGACGAGATCTCCGCGTCAGCCAGCAGTGCCGCCTTCCCTATAGCATCAAGCCCTTCACGGATGAGGTATTATGTGACGTTGTTCCTATTGATGTTTCTGATGTATTATTAGGACAACCATACTTGTGGAAGCGTCATGCTGTGTATGAGTCTCGACCTCGTGCTGTTATTATTACTTTGGAAAATAAGTTGTACAGGATACCAGAGGTACCACCTCCTATGACTATCTCTTTGGTTACTGCAAAACAATGTAGTAAGCTCATTTCCCAAACCAGGAAATTCGTTTTTCTGATGATCCGCCCCCAGGGCAAGAAGAAGACTGTGGCCACGACCTCCAGACAGGGCCCCTCTGCACGACAACAACAAATGGATAAGGTCGGGGAGGAGTACGGGGACATCTTCACCTCACCCACAGGGGTTCCTCTGCACTGCCAGGTCAAGCACCCGATTGATCTGACCCCAGGTGTGCCACTACCCAATGGACCGATCTATCGACGCTCTATTCTGGAAAATGATGAAATCAAGAGGCAGATTCAGGAGCTGTTGCAGAAAGGTCACATCAGACCAAGTTCATCGCCCCGTGGGAGCCCGATCGTGTTGGTACAAAAGAAGGATGGGACGTGGAGACTCTGTATTGACTATCGGGCGCTGAACAAGATCACTGTCCGGAATAGGTACCCAATCCCACGGATTGATGACCTTCTGGACCAACTCCAAGGTGCAAAATATTTCAGTAAGATCGACTTGAAGTCTGGGTATCACCAAGTACCAATTGAACCCTCTGATGTGTGGAAGACTGCCTTCAAAGCTAAGGAAGGCCTTTTTGAATGGCTGGTCATGCCTTTCGGGTTGACGAATGCTCCCGCAACCTTCATGAGGATGATGGACGACATCTTGCGGCGATTCACCAACTCATTCGTAGTGGTGTACTTGGATGACATTCTGATCTTCAGCAAGACTTGGGAAGAGCACCTTCATCACATCCGACAAGTCCTCCAAACACTGCGGCAACACAAGTTGTGTGCCAATTTTGAGAAGTGCACGTTTGGCATGACCCAGGTTCAATATCTGGGATACATTATTGATGAAAGGGGGGTGCATGTGGATCCAGCCAAGATCCAAGTCATTCGGGATTGGCCAGCTCCGACTACTATAACAGAGCTTCGCAGCTTTCTGGGTCTTGCTAATTTCTACCGTAGATTCGTGTTGGGATTCTCTCATATCACTTGGCCCTTGAGTCAAGTCACCAAAGGAGGAGCGAGAGCAAAATTCTTTTGGTCGGAACCTCAACATAAGGCATTCAAAGAATTGAAAAATCGCCTCTGTTCTGCCCCAGTGCTCACCTTACCAGACTTGCAGCAGCCATTTGAGATCGAGACAGATGCCTCTGACTATGCTATTGGGGCAGTTCTTACTCAACAGGGACATCCAGTGGCATATCACAGTGAGACATTGTCCGAGACAGTTCGCAAGTATCCCACCTATGACAAAGAAATGTATTCCATTGTGCAAGCCTGTCGACAATGGAAGCATTACATTTTGGGGAAGGAAACAATCGTCCACACAGACCACCGGCCCCTGCAGTTCATACAGACACAAGGGAAGTTGCAGAATGATCGCCATCAGAAGTGGTCCACATATCTGCAACAGTTTCATTTGAACATCAAGTACAAGAAGGGTAGCACCAATAATGTTGCAGACTGCCTCAGTCGACCACCGATCGTGGCGCTCACCACTGTGCTCAACTCTTGTGGGCACGAGACTTCTGATTGGCCGCTTCTCTATGAGAGTGACCCAGAATTCGGCCACACTTACAAGGCACTCTTGGGGGGCACGCAAGTTCCAAATTTTCACCTCCAAGATGCACTTTTATGTCACCCGGGACACCTTTGTGTTCCTTCAAGCGAGCGTGCCAAGATGATATGGGAAGCACACTACAGTCGAGTTGCTGGGCATTTCGGGGTCGAGAAAATAGTAGCAATACTACAAAAGTATTTATATTGGCTGAACCTTCGAAAGGATGTCGAGAAGCACATCAGATCCTGCACTGCTTGTGCCATTGCCAAACCGACCATCAAGAAGCAAGGCCTATATACTCCACTACCTACCCCTAGTCGACCTTGGGAATCCATCTCCATGGATTACATGTCGGGCCTGCCCTCTACTAAGAATGGAAATGACTGTGTTTTCGTGGTCGTTGACAGATTCTCGAAGATGGCCATTATGGCGGCCTGTAAGAAGAATATCACAGCAGAAGCCACTGCTAAACTCTTCTTTGAACGAGTGTGGGTGCACTTTTGGATCCCACAGTCTATCATATCAGATCGAGATAGCAGGTTCCTCAGCACATTTTGGTCCAGCCTCTGGTCAATGTTGGACACAAAGCTCACCAAGTCCACAAATTTCCATCCCCAAACAGATGGCCAGACAGAGGTCGTCAACAGAATGATTGTACACATTCTGCGCATGTACAACTCAAAGCATCCACGCACATGGGACGAGAGCCTCCCCTATGTACAACACAGTTATAACCGGGCTCTCCACAGTTCAATTGGCCATAGCCCCTTTCTGGTGGGCTTGGGATTCCAGCCACTATGTCCCATTGACATAGCCATGCCGTTTGCAGCTGCTCAGGCCGATTCAGCTCATGTCCAGTCTGAAGTTGACAAAGCAAGTAGCTTCATCGAGCGCATTCAACACATCCGCCAACAGGTTCATGATATATTGGACAGAGCCAATGCGAAGTACAAGCAGCGCCATGATCAACACCGTGTGCCACACCACTTCCAGGTGGGCGACAAAGTATGGCTACATTTGCAGAAGGAGCGCCTCACTGGACCTCACCGCAAGCTTCGCCCGCTCCGATACGGGCCGTACACCATCACCAAGGCCGTAGGTAACAATGCCTTCGAGCTTAGTATTCCACCATTCCTTGGTCTGCACCCAGTCTTCAATGTGGATCGCCTTCGTCCTTACTTTCCACCTCTACTGGACACCTCGGACATTGCAGAACAACTCACACCAACAGAGTTAAACCCAGACTGCATGGAACAGGCCACCACAGATTGTATCATGGACATGCAAATCAAGAACACTCGTCAATAGCAGATCCAACTGTATCGGGTTGTCAAAGCTGGCCAACTCCTGCACCAAGGAAAGTGGTTCACCAGGGACCAAGTTCAGCAGAAATTTCCTCATCTCATGGAGGAACTTAACGCAATGGGGACCATTGCTTCCTAAGTGGGGAGGAATGATCCAGGTGGATATTGGTGGCCACCCACCTATTCCACTTGGCCCCCCACCATTGTCTCTTTCAGTTTTTCAGTTTCGGCATAACTTACTATTTTTAGCAGTTTTTCGGGTCCTGAACTTCCCGAGCCGTTTTGAGGCCCTAAACGACGTTTTTTGGGTATGAAAGCGCCAGCGAATTTTCTGATAAAATTCGTCCCGACAGCTGTAGTCCTCGGATAGAGCGTTCTAATGATGTATCATATGCGTCAAACGGAGATAGTATGCCAAAGTTACGTCCCTGGGAAGTTGAAACACCAATTTACCCAAACGGGGCCCATAGTTTTGGCGCTCCATCTCCTAGGGTTAGGTTTTTGGGATGTTTAGGGTTCTCCATTGTTTCTCAATAATAAATAGGCCCTCGCGCCTCATTGTAAAGCAGTTCAGAGGTCTGTAGCCACCACATCTCTTCTCAGAGATTCGCTACCAGCACCCTAGCTATTTTATTTCCATTATGTCTGTAAGCATCATTCTGTTATTTGATATTAATGAATGAAGTGTTAT